>CM060962.1:46290759-46540759 GCA_030765045.1 Tenodera sinensis | reverse complement strand
ATTAAATTTAAAACGGCGAAATAACTTTAATATACCACGTTTTTTTACTTAAGCTATTTATGGAGATAAACGTATGCGCGCTGTAAAATTTTCAAATTGTTTTTATTCAGCGAATGTAAAATCGTGTATTTGATGTGAAAATTCAAGTGTGTGTGTTTAAAAACGACAGCTCCATGAATTCCTGCGGACAAAATTCCGCCACACAGGTGAGGCTGATGTGATCCTGGTAATTAACAGCGTCGTTAAAACAACAAACAAAATAAATAAATTTGTCGGAAATAGGAAGAAAACGGAACTTCAAAGGAAAATGAAGTTTAGAGTAACACAAGTAATTAAACTTCTGCAAATCGCAAAAGAGAATGTTTCAAACCTATGAGGCATCAACTTCTATAGGTTACGACGTAGCTTTTCCACCTCAGCTTTCTTGCCTATAACCCTTTAAATCTGAACCGGTTTATCTATTATTTTATCTATTATTCTACCTCCACTCCACCCCCACCCCCGCCACCACCGCCACCGCCACCGCGTCCGCCGCCGCCGCCGCCGCCGCCACCGCCACCGCCACCGCCACCGCCACCGCCACCGCCACCGCCACCACCACCGCCACCGCCACCGCCACCGCCACCGCCACCGCCACCGCCACCGCCACTACTACCACTAGTATTATTATTACTATTATTATCATTATTGTTAACGAGGGATACCTACATCATATGCATTACTCTGTTTAAGGAATTGTTTAAACATATTTCGTAAACGCCGTTAATGCTACCACAAAAAAGCAATGTTACTTGTTTAAATACGAGTAGAAGAGTATGTGCTAATTTTTTTCTTCTTAGTTTTGGATAGAATAAAATTGATTATGTAGCTTCTTGTTTGTTCGCCGCTGACCGTACATAAGAGGAATATACAAAAGTAAATAACTCTGTTGAAGTTCTCGCTGGGCCGGCGGACTAACCAACTAATTCATAAGAAAATACATCTCTTTCTCCTAAACTAAGAAAATTGAATAGTATTTAAAGCACTGTTGTACATTCACTGTACATACGTATTCAATTTTCACTAGTGGTATGGTACAGGAATGTATCATACTTTCTGCTATGAATTTTAATTGAGAAGTCAATGAACTGTTTCTTTTATTCAACAAAAAATTTGGCATTTTCATGAACAGAATAAAAAAGATTGCTAAAAAAGAATGGTCAGATTACCTTGGAACATTAGAGTTTTGAAATGCGAGCACATGTCATTGCATAATTATTGTTTCTGAATAATGAGAACTTGTTTATCTAAAAGACATGTGGGGTTGAAAATGGTAAACAAAAATTGCTGTTTTGTATAACTGGCCGACAGATAAAGGTTGCTCTCAAGCCAATTTAATTTCTCAGTAACATTGGGAACTGTACAGTAATTGTCTTATGTAGAGAGATTTAGTTCGCCTTTTTTTTTTTTTTTTTTTTTTTTTTTTTGAGACTATATCTAACGGATATTCCAATGCACTTAACCGCATTCAGCAAAAAATAACTTACAATATTCCTTAATTGTTTTTACAAGTAACAGGAGTTCATGTCTAGTTCAAACATCCTTGTGAATTTCGAACCACGTGATAGTGAACTTCAGAATGAAGAAGTTCTTCGTGTTCGTTACCAATGTTACCGCAAACTAATGAAAACGTTCTATTATTCAGAGATCTATCCTTAATAATGTTGATTATCTTAAAACTATGTGCTTAACGTGGCGCTAACCTTGGCGGCTTAGGCTCCCCATGAATGAAACAATGAGGCGCATCTGACTTAAGCTACAATGTGAATATGCTTACCGGTGTGGACAGGAACCCATAGGAACCAAAAGCTACACATTCTTCAATAAAATCTCCTGCTCTTGCATATACCTACTAATGAAGAGCTTCAAACATTTTCCTCGTGTTGTACGAGATGGCAAAGTGATTGAAAGTAACATCTCTTCATGAATAGCGTTGTAAAACTCGTATCTGCATAACAAACCCACTAGGCGTTATTAGAAACGTGTATTATCACATCTATCTGAAATGTATAAAATAGTCATTATTTTATTCAGCTTCTTAGTTTGGGTTCTGCATTATTAGCCATGCCATTAATTCGGTGTGTAGCTGATTCGTTTGAGAGTAGTATTTAATCAATACCATTGTTGATTTTTCACTCTTTTTCAACACGATGGAATAATGTATATCCTGTACAATCAGGTAAGCCGCTGTAATCGATGAGTATTTCCAATATAGGAAGTTCCTAAGGCTGTTTGGTTGGTCCTGCATTAGAAATAGCCATTTTAGATAACTGGCACTAAAAGCAGAGCTTTTAACATGAACCACAATTGAAGATTATAGCCCTCAAAGGAATACATTTTTATAGCACTGGATTGTTTCAACTCTTATTTCTTACAGAAGGAATGGTACGTATATTTAAGTGGAGACCTTATATCGATTATTATAGTGCAATTAGCATTAAAGGAATAATATAGTGTTAAATAAAGTATGTTTACTGATAAAGTATTGCCACATTTGCTCTGTTAATTCATTTTGCCATCTATGTGCTGTAACATGTTACAATTGGCACTGGTCATGAAACCACTGGAGCTATTAAGGTCAAACAAAAACGAAGGCCAAGCAACAAAGCACAAAAGCTCACCATTGCACATGTCCAAATTTATTTACTGTGCATTTCTCATTTGAAGGGTGTCAAAAAGACAAGGTATACATTACAGTTAATACCTTTTTTAAAAACTACAATTATATAAAATTAGTTATAACACAATAAATTAGAAATAAGTAATTTCAAGGAGATATACATATAATAGGTATCAACATTTACATATTTAAATTTAGATAATATCTGATGTTTTAAATTAAAAAGTTCCGCTGGATATTCTATAACATCTTATTGAGAGCAGTCTAGAAGTTTAGTATTATAAGACAAGCCACGCTAAATGTGATTATATTTTGCTCGTAGGATTGTTATACTCCGCTTTTAGCCTCACACTGCAAGCATTCCTACCCTATACTAAAACTTAACTTGTTACCATTGCATCATAAAGGAGTACAATACCTTAATTAATGTTTGCAACACGGCGAAACCATTCGACAGGCAGGTTTACATTTTGCAAGTGCGCATTTCGTTTGTAGGTGCTGCTCCAACTTCGCGAGCTGCAGGCACTCTTCTAAAGCACGCCGTAACAAACAGCGCACCAAGTAGGTGTATTCAAGTTCCAGATAGCTCTAGCTATATTTACAAAATTAGCTTTTCTTTGAATAGTTAACACTACATGTTTATTGAATGAAACTAGAAGAACTTGTATTAATATCCTCATTCGCAGCTTCAGAACTATTAGCACTGCTCATATTTAACGTATCACCTTATTTTATTTTCAAAGATCCTGATTGAAGCCAGTTTTTCATAATGTATAATGGACATTGCATAACATAAATACACAAATTATCACGTAATTCTATGTTATAGTATTTCAAACCAATAACTATTTATTAACAGGCAAGGAGCGAATCAAAAATGCTCAGTATACTTACATTGTTACTTGTGATTGGCTAAAACAAAATTAGAAAGGGGTTGTAACAGAAATTTCTAGGCCATACATATATAAAACAAGTGGATCTACATTTTCTTATGTTTCCATCTGGGAAAAAAAAATTACAAAAATAATGCAGTTATATTATCTAACAATTAAGGATGCAGTTTGGCACGTTCTATCACTGATGTACGAAATACGCGACCATTTAAATGTGGAGATAGCTGATACTGAAAGTCTGCAAAATTGTTAAGAAGGGCATAAATATACGAAGGGGGTTTGGTAGGATGGTCCACTGTTATAAATTCGAGTGATCCCGGCCTGCGTGGTGCCAGATGTATGGGGGAAGATGGTGAGAAGTAGCACGTTCGCAATGCTTTAAATCCCTTTTTTTGTTGCTGAGAGTGGAGAGAGCAGTCGGTAGGCGGTACCCGGTAACACATTTCATAAAATGCCAGTACTGGGAGAAAAAAAAAACTAAAGGATCATTTGGTGTCTGTAATTTCGGATCTTCGTGCTGTTCAGCTGTAGTATGATACGCAATTCACTTGGAATTTTATTATTTTTTTTTTCCTCTTTTTTGAATGACCATTAGGGTACACCCTGTGGACCACTTGTGGTCCAAGGGCCTATATTTTGAGAAAAGTTGAGCTTTCATATTCGAGTTTTCTTTGTTCCTGCTTAATATTAAACCAAACTATACCCGATAGGTGGGTCAGCACCTGCAAATAAGTATGCCCTACAACCACGACATCCTGAAATGCGGAAATATTTCAGAATATTGCCTTCCACGCTGTATATATATACGAGGGCTGTCTCAGAAGTAACCGACCTAACAAAGAAAGGACAAAAATTTTGGGGAAAAACATTTTTATTTCTCTACTTAATTTTCCACTCAATACACTTTCCCCAGTGATCCTCAGTAGCTTCGATACACTGTTTATAGTAAGAAGCATCGAACTCTGCAAAACAGTCACCAACTGCAGCCTCTACCTCTTCATTGTTGGCAAACCTTTTAGCATCAAGCCATTTCTTCAACCTTGGAAATAAAAAATAATTATAGGTGGATAAATCTTACGAATAACTTGTATGAAGAAACAATTAGAACTTTAATTCATTGATTTTGTCCATGGCGATAATGAATTTGCGAACTGGTATTTGTCCTGATGAAACAAAACTTTCACACAATCGCTGCTACAAGTTCGCATAATAGTCGTAATTGATTGCTTTCCTTTTTGGAGATAATTAAAATTATCCCACGTGCATCCGAAAAAACTGACGCCATGAAACTGTTTTCACCTTCTTTAGAGTTAATTCTTCCCTTTCCTCGATATAAACCGAGCGATTTTAAGTGATGGCGACAATTAACGGTGTAATAAATTATCACTTACAATGAGAGAATTAATGCACTGATTACCAAACAGTTGGTTTGGAGTTCTATTTTAAATACTGAATAGATTCATATGAAACTACTTTATGTGAAATATTTTATTAGGCTTTTGGTGCTTTTTGGCCTTAGTTCACAGTTACTATCCTACATTCCCATTAAAAGCATGGAGGTTGTTAAGACCCACAGGAGAATATGGTATTAAGGAACACTGTACCTATACAGAGTATTTATACCCTCTTTTTATCTGCTGATTACTTATTAATACTCTTTTGGCAAATGCATAAACCAAGTTTTATTTCTAGACTCTATAGGAGCACTCCTTTCAACAGATGAACCACTGGTTAAGCAATTATCATCCCTTCTGTTCACCGAGTTTTGGAACTCCAAGGCCTGTAAACAGTTTTATTCTCTTACTTTCAACAAAACACATTAGTTAACAAAGGACAAAGAACACTAATACACAATTTATGAATTTAAGGGAACTGAACGATACAACAAAGTTTGGACGTAAGCTTTGATTTGATTTCAAAATGGGGATGCTTATAGAAACAAAACATAAGTGGGTACTAAAATATGTGTATATGCTATCTGTCCCCTTATATAGTATCATATTAAAGAAATAATTTCTGCTGAATAGTTTTTAGCTTGCTTTGGAAATACTGTGTCAATGTTCGCCGTGAATATCTTATTTAACGCTAATTTAGTCGTTAGCAATCTTGTTTTGGAGAATATTCTTATTAGATAATGGTGAATTATTAATATTGGTAATTATTTTTGTGATACTATTTATACTGTAAGTCTAACAACATTCCTTGTTAGTCATAAAGCTACGTAGGCTTTCACGGCCGGCGTCTAAATTGTAGAATGAAGTATCTTCCGGGCTGTTATGCCGTGGTCTGCTGGAGATCTGTCTTCCAGACGTTTCGTTTACAACCGCAGTTGTAAGATACAAGATACTTCATTCTACAATTCCTTGTTAGATTTACTGGCAAATGAAAGAATTTCTGCGGGTCGAAATTCAGGCACACCGGCGACGCTGATGTGATCCTGGCAATTGACAGCGTCGTTAAACAACAAAATAATTATAAAAAATTCCTTGGTTATCAATCGAAAATAATTAATTCAACATGCGAGGTGCATATTATCATGTTTAGATAGTTTGCTAATAAGAACTTGCCTCCATTTTTACTTAGAAGCTTTCTATGTTTAAAGTCTAGAATTCAATATTTTCATTAAGTAATTATAGATTTAAGACAACTGGGATATTTAACTGGCTAAAAGCTGTATGCTTTTATGATATCTCTTGTGAAAACAAAATTAAGTGTTGCAGTTTGTGTCCTTTATATCATATATATACACACAGAGAAAATTAATGGATACACGTGGGTCAAAGTGAGTCAGCTTACACCACACATTTATCTTTTGCAGTAATCTTCATGCTTATTACAGCAACATGACCTTCGAAAATTCTATATTATAAAGTCTATATTATAACCTAATTTGGTAGTTAAGGATCCAAGTAACATTTTCTCATCGATAAGAAGATTGTGACACAGATAAGGCCATCGGTTGTTATACAACAAACGCTGACCGAACAAACGACTGGACGCTTAAAGAGATAAGCACCTTCACCCAACGAAAATAGCAGAAAGGCTATCACGAGATATGTAAACGGAGTTGTTGTGGATCCTTCTTCCTCCCCATCTCCGGAGCATTCTAGAACTCTGTGGCAAAATCTAGTGGCTATATAAACTAGTGTGCTTGCGAGTCAGTTAGCAAATGACTAACGAGTTGTTCTTGATGCGAAATAAGTTGGTGGTTGCTCAGTGCGTTTCCCGAGTGAAGTGAAGACCATAGTGGTAACGTACATTGAGTGCTGCTACTACGAGGCTAGACAGGCCTTGTGTTCGACTGCATAACCGAAGAAGAGGCTGCTTCATGTTTATTTCACTAAGCCGCTACGTCGCAAATAAAAGTGATGCGACAGGTTATATTTATATAAATACCATAAATGAAATGACAGTGAGAACACAGATTGCTCAGCCAGAATTGACTGGTGGCGGGTTCTGTGTGGTGAGTTGGAACTCCGTCGGACTGAAGAACTTCCTGCACCAGTTGGGACCCACCTTAGTTGTAGTTCCGCCTGTGATGAGTTCTGGTCGCATGTAGAGTACTGTCATATCATCTTTCCTCCCAGTGTTTGACACACAATAACCCATCGGCTGAAGTGGTGGAATCCCTACCGTGACGGACAGATAGACGGGCGGACGGGCGGACGGACGGACGGACGGACGGACGGACGGACGGACGAACAGACAGACAGACAGAGCAGACAGACGAGACAGACAGAGAAGACAGATAGACAGACAGAGAAGACAGACAGACAGACAGTGAGAAATTAGTGGTGATGTAAACTGGACAAAGTTTCAATATGGATTTGACAATTGGACATGCTATTCTGCATTGTATCTAACAAATCCTTCTATGCCGCTTTTAAAACAATAACCTTTTGTATATAAAAAATGTATGTATGTATACATATCATCATATATGTGTGTGTGTGTGTGTGTGTGTGTGTGTGTGTGTGTGCGTGCGTGTGTGTGTGTTTACACACATGTATAACTTATTTTACGTAACTTTACATTTTAATATTTGCCTTGGATTATAACACTGGTTAAAATCAATAATTCAACTTTGTCAAATTTTCGAGCACCAAAATGGATTATCCTAATGTAGTTCGACCTGCTGAAATGAATCTGGCATTGGTTTTTCCTCAGCACCCACAATGTTTGTGTAAATGATACGTCACTATCCAATAATTCTATTCGATATTTCTGATGAATAAACAGTATGGTTTGGTCTCTAAATTCTAATATATCAACACAAAGACCAAGAAATGCTAATGAAAATGTGTATTTAGACATATTTAATTTATTTTTGTACATTTGCTGCGCCTCTTAGGTGTACCACTACAATCCTGCACTGGTGTCCAACAGTAGACAGCCATCATACTTGGTTCATAGCATGGTTGATAGCGTCGCTCCAATGTAGATATGGTCTGATGAAATATTTCCCCATGTTCATCGCATACTTGAGCACCCTCAGGAAAAGGATTCAAGCGTGAGTGAAGAATGTGTATTTTTAACATGTTGCAACAGAGATTACGGTAAGACCGTATAGTTTGTTGACTAACACATCACTATTGTCTGCTCTGTTGTTTCCAAACCAATCGGAACACTGTTTTTCGAAAGAACTCCAGCAGTCCAGTTCAAGAGCGCTCAAAGCTTTGTCCAGTGAAACAACGAATGGCTTCATGGGCTCAAATTTTATGTAACATGGTGGTAACAAAATACGTTTCAATTTCACCAATGCTACATTCTTGCAACTAGGTTCAATTTGTGTACGGGCAGGCCAAACCTTTCTGTTGACTGACTCTTCCGATCAGGGTTATCCCATTTAAAAGAGGCAATGTCTCTTTGTCACTCCATACTGCTGTATGTTTCCTTCGTTTTGGTGGCATAAGCTATAGGAACATGAGGATATACATTGTGCTACTGTGAAAGGCTACCGGTTTGAGGCTAGTTTTGAAGCCCTTGGCGAATAGTTGTCATTCCACTTGTAAATGTTTCATTACCATAGCATTAAATAGACCACTCGCGTCATTTCAGTAACAGAGTGAGTCTTTCATCACAAAGAATGGTGCGAGGTGCAGATGACAGTATCAAAAGCAAGAACATCTTTGTCTAGTAAATTCCGCTATTTATACTGTAAGATTTGTTCAAAATCCACATTAGATTATAATTCATGACAATATTCCAAAAATGTTGCAAACGATTAGCACCAATTTTTAAAAATAGATAAGCAAATAAATAAAATAAAAATAAAGGTAGTTTTATATTTCGTTCCTCAAATTTCCTTAATGAGAAATCTATTAAATCTCAGCACATAACATTTTTATATGTTCATCATTGTACTTCCTATACCTATTGTGTAAACTACAAGTGCAAGAAATAAAACGTTTTATTGAAGTGCTAATGACACTGCGGAAAAAATAAAAGACTAGCAGAATGTGCAGAACCCTGCATGCCGACACGAAGCATTACAAGTGGTCATTTCCTCTACAGTGACACGAGAATGTCAAGTGACGGTCTTGGTGTTATTATTTTATTGCGTGGTGTCACTTAGCCCATTAGAACTGTATTCCGGCTTCAAACACTCCTTCAAAATTAGCTGCTGTGAATAAGATTCCAGATGAAAGAGATATTAGCCAGGAGCAGCTGCCCTTTCCCAGGATGACTGCTTGTAGTCCGTGTTATTGGATAAAAGGACATGAGCTCAAAGGCCTGACTCACCCTTTAATGGGCCCCTCTACACGTCACCGCCAAATTAATGTTCGAAAAAACAAAGCGGTATGTCAGCACAACCCCTCGTCAGCACTTTTGAAGTTAAACATTTTACATCGTTTTATCGTGAGGTCAATAGCTGAACAATGAAGGTTTTTGTCATGAACAAACATCATTTCTGAAACAGGATATGTACATAACAATCCTTTAGTCATTTTCGCATCTCAAATTTTTATTTATTGCTGGAAATTTTACTGTGCACATAAATCAGCCAATGTGTTAAGTTCTAACAGTAACATTTACTTATACATGTTTCTATATTCTTGTTAATTATTTTGGCTTCATATATTGTTTATTTTTCAAATCGGTTTGTGATACATGCAGAATGCGACATATTAGCGGAGTTCGTGAAAAATCTAATTTCATGGAGTTTGATTCTAAACATAACTTCAGGTGTTAGCTCTCAGTAGTACATCTCCTGAGTTATTAATTTTAATTTCCCGGTTTAATTTTTTGGTTTTGGAGCCTATATTGACAAAGAGGACAGAGAAATCGACTCGAACTATTATCTGGATTTTTTAATGAAAAATACTACGCAATGAAAAACAAAAATACCCTTTTTCATAAGAAATCAGCAAACAAATAAATTTTTAGAACAAACGTCAGTTTACAAGTTCACCAACAAAATTTACCAAAAGCACAAAAATAGCTTCTCTAATTTTCATATTCTAGTTATGTATGTTCAATTGGAACTGCTAATAAAGTGACAAAGTAAAACCCGCACTTTGGACAGATTCTTGCAGCCATCAGGGTCAAGAAGCAGCTTCGAAACCATGGGGCAACTGCTCGAGGGAGGATTTCAAAGAAGGGAGTGACTGAAATACCAGAACATTTTGAAGAGGAAACGTCTGGTACCTGATTACCTAAGTATGGGGAACAGTGGAGAATGCAACCTTTGATTCAAGTGCTTCGACACATGACAGATTAAAGGCAGCTCTGAGACAAAAATAAATGACCTTACGAGCGTTTAAATAGCTTTTGAAGCGATACACAAGTGACGCGGTTATGAAACCTTTAATTAGACCTCCAAAGAGTTTTGAACAATAGGGGCGAATAACTTACACTTGTGTCATGGTGCATACAATCATGATATATAACGTCAAAACATTACACAAAAATGTGTAAATATAGCTTTGTTGCAAAGATAAATGCATCTTTATTTAATGCTTTAACTGATCGCTTTTATTTTAGAAAACGGTAAAGCGCTCAATGAGCACCTGACCTGTACTCTTCCCAAAGCACCAACTTTACGGTGTTTATGACCTTGAATATATTAACATTAGAATTGGTGTTCATTATAGCTTTAGTTTGTTGTGAGCAAGAAACGCAAACCCTATTTCTGATTACTATTATATGTTCTATAATAGTGTTGAGTTCCACTAATCTTACTTTGCTTAGCCTCTTCCTATATGGCACTGAAATACCCCAGTACTTATAAGAGAAGTATTATAAGATAACTAGAAAGATGCAACATTACAATGTAGTTGAGCAAATTGACTTATCTAAAAAAGAATCCTCCAGGACTTAGAAATGAGTACCTGGGGTGAGAGGCATCTCGAGAGGCAGACAGACTTGTGTTCAGAGAAACAGGAATGTGGAATCACACCGTAGACTGGAATGAGAGTGAGAAAGATGATATAAGATGAAGATGAAATGTGTGGAAAGAAAGGTGATGCTGTAGCAATTTGTGGAAAGAATTACACGGAAAGCCCGAGCAACCGGAGAAAACCCAACCTAGACGCCACTTCGTTCACCACAAATCCCACATGTGGCCCTCTGGAATCGAACTCCACCTTATTGTGGCCCACTTTGATGAGAGGCAAGCGGTCTAAACACTTGGACATGGGACCACCATCTACTGATCTACAAAATAGAAATTTGGGGTAATTTAGACAGTAGACGTTCACAGAGAGGTTCACTTCAAAGTCGGTTGAAACCACAAGAAAAAAAGACCAGAAACTCCAGTAAACAGGAGCATTTCAATGTGCCACAATGAACCCCCCCCAAAAACCTATACCACATCAGTATATTCTTATAAGGATGTTCCATTTTCACTGTCAGTTCTCAGACAAGTGTGTTAAAATGTTCCACAGTCATGATTTGGCATGTAGGAGTTGTTGATTGTTCCTGTAGTGTTTAACGCCCGCTTTTACTACTACGGCACCGCAGGCGGTGACACTGATGACACATGGAATGAAGATGGAGCACTGGTGGAATGAGATGGCGGGGGAAACCGGAGCACCCGGAGAAAACCCGCCCTGACGCCGCTTCGTCCACCACGAATACCACATGCGGGTCCCTGGGATCGAACCCGGGCCGCCTAGGTGGTAGGCGAGTGCGCTAACCGCTCGGCCACGGCGCCGCCAAGTTTTTGATTAACTAACCGGTATATATATATGAATATGCCTGAGACTGTTACATTTCATTCTAATTTTGTTTTCCTGGACTGAAGTCAAAGGCGCAAACTCATACACGCATCAACTACCTAGAATCTCTAAGAGATTTGTCCTCTAGACTCTGACTCTGGTTTTCATACTCCAGCTACGTCTCAAGAATATTCAGTTAAAAGTAGTTTTGGGCATTTTACTACAGCGACTTGAGATCATGCATCTAGATACCCTGTTTCTAGGCAAGGCTATTTACAGACACTTCTTTGTTCTTTGCCTCCATTACGGCATATTTTGCATTCTGACTAACCCTGGGTATGTTTTTCGCTGAATATGCATGTCAAAACATAGCAAACTAAGCCAATTAACGTATATAAAATTTGATCGTAGACTTTCACAGGGGGTTTTATTAGAATATAACATGATTTCTGGGTTTGTGGGCCGTGGTCTAGCAATAACATTATTAATATGATTAGAAGGCTTAAAACTGTAAAGTACTACTGTGGAGGACATTCTCAAAAGTCTGGCGGGAATGGATGGTGACTGTGGGTTCGCATGGCAGTGGACGCAAATTATGCGGCAGAAATGGTAGATGTCGCGTATGAACTCCTTTATTCTGATTGATTTCTATGTGGCCGATACAAAAATGCTGTAAAACAGGAATACAGCCTTAATTTAGCTTAAATCCAGCTTCTCCGTTCAATTCTTTGGACACTTATATATTTCTATGGGTTTTCTGAACGTTATGGGATAACGTTGTTTAATGGCTGCAAGAACTTGTATTTTCTGGAACATGAATTATTGTTCATCTAATAGGGCATGGTCTGTAATGACTGATTTGTCTGTGTACCCGAGACAACATTCCTTATGTTTGCCAACACAGGTTCTTATGCTTAATCATTTTAATCAATTTAATGTCAGACCGTCTCCTACAAATCCAGGAAACATTTTACATTACATATGAAATTGCATAATCCACCAAATCGTCTTTTCTGGACAATACCTTTGCATAAGATAATCACAGTCATATACGAAATGTATAATTATTTTGTAATTTAATTTAAACAACGTTCACAGAATAGCTTTCGGCCCATTCTCGAGCACATCACTAAAATTAATTTGAGAGCCAGATTTGCGCGTGAAAGCAGTCTTGCAAGAAGAACAGCGGACTGCCCAGTGAATTTAAGAATTTCCTTTATAACGCATCCGCATGTCTGATGTTACGAAACGTTGCAACATTCCAGCTGAAAATGCGCGTAATTAACTGAAATTGTTTTCGCCGCGAAGCGCCGTCAAGTGCAACTCGGCTGGTTCCCAACTCTCTCTTCTTCCACAGCACTCCACTCTCAACCAGCAGCCAACATTTAAAATACAGCAGATACTTTGTCCACTTTATCGTTTTAATGAACGCTATATAGGTATGTGTCTTCATTACACATCGGTATAAGATATCAGAGCTCATTCCACAAGATAACAACACAACTTTCTCTGCCCATTGCCAATTTACAATCATCCCTTATAATGTACTTGTCAAATAAACAGAGAGTATCCTATCCACTTTAAAGTTAAATAACGTTAAGAATATCTTATCAGAACGATCTCAAAACAGACAGAATGAACGCCATTGCTTTCAAGATACAGAAACAACTATGAGCTGTTTATTTCACAAGGAGTTTCTATCGGTCGTAATTTTATTCCACAATAGATTCTCCTACACTTCTCCGACTGAACGTTTTTAACTTTCTCTACTGGTAAGTAGAGGAAGTATTGTATTCCACCCAAAAATTCGATATTGAGATTTCACCGGAAATATATGTTTTGAGACCCCTGAATCCAAAAAAGCCGTTTCAGAAAAAGGTCCGTGTGTATGTGTGTGTGTGTTTGTCTATCAGTCTGTCTGTCTGTCTGTCTGTCTGTCTGTCTGTCTGTCTGTCTCTGGACAGCATAACTCAAAAACGAAAAGTCGGTACTTAAGCTCAGTGTTTTTCAAGTATGCGACACGACGATTTTGAAGAAAATAGTGCCACCCTAAACTACCCTTTACGTGGAAAAGTGCTTCTAAAATTTTGATTTTCTTGAAAAGAGCTCTGATGATTTTTTTATTAGAATGACATGTTTAAGGTATTTTTATGACAAATGAAATGCATATTTTTAATTTTCTGGCTATAGCCTATGTAGTCCTGTTTATTCTGGATGACTTATGAATAACTAGTTCACCGTAAGAGATAGACAAAGTCTTACTATACAAAACACGTAGCTCTCACTAAAACACACAATTTATGTCCAAATAAATTGTTTTGTAGAGTGAACCATTTTGGAGATATTCCTTGTTATTTGTGTCAGTTTCGGAAAACTTAAAACTTTCATGAAATGCAACATTTTGTTCATTTGTTTATATGTTAGTCGTGCAAATAGAACGGAATCTTAAAGCTTTAAAAGATTTGACTATCGCTCAAAGCCTACTGTATTCTAATGTTCCCCTTGCACCTACAAGGAAATAAGCAATAATTTCTGTAAATGTTTATCTCAACTAACACGAAGAAAGTATAGGAATAAAAGTTTGTAAGAATGGTTAGTATAAGAGTAGAGAAAGTCATGTGAGTGCAACACAAGAGATTTTTTTTTTTCCAAAGGCTGTTATCCTATTTCTAGGTATACCGATTAGGTGTAGGAAAACGGTTTAATAGCAGCTCCCAAAAGTGTAACATTGCACTAAATCGAAGTACTGCCCACCTTACCATGAGATTACCTGGTATCAAGCTAGTTTGTAGAGTCTGCTTTGCAAATCGTGTTTTGAAACAACACTTTCCAGGTTAAACATATCGTACTGTACTCACTAGTACGAAATTTGTTGAAAAATCCAAAAATAAAGAAGTGTGGAACACTTATTTTAGACACAACAGCAATACTAGACAGTTACATGCACATGTGAGACACAATGACATCTGCACTATCATTTAAACTGAACAGATTACCTAAGTGCACAAGACCGTACCGGCTACTTAAGAACTACAATTGCCAGTAATTTGGGCCGTATCTTTACTTGGGATATCTTCCAGAATCATTTGCTGGCAGTGATGTCAACTGAACAGACGGAATGACATCAAAAGTAACCAGAGAGCACAGCTGTCTCACGCTTACTAACACTCTGACCGGCTCAGGTCTGTAACCCTAAACTCACTCACTGCTGTTCCTGGCCCCCTTATATAGTGGGACTGACCACACACGGATCTTACTCGATCTCCACAAACGCGCCGCCGGTCACGCAACAGGATCTTTCTCAAAGGCTGTTGAAAACGCCACCTTTTTGTGTAGCTTCTTCGATTGTTGTGTGTCATGTACACACAAACAGATGTGCGCCTTTTCCCGCTCGCCGGCCTGGCATGTGGCGTGAAGCAGCCCGGCCCCGACAGTCCTTAGTTTGGCGCCGTGCCTGGTGTCACAATATTATTGAGGTTTACAGTCTAGAAATGCACACATATTAATGGGAACATTAGCGTTTACAGTTCCTGTCCAAGGTCATTACCGTTGCTAGTATACGGTAACCTCCTTAACTACTGCAATAATATACTTGTGCATACCATGAGACGTTCTACTATCACAAGAATGGCCTAGGTGTATTTGGAAATATCTGATGACAGTATTATAACTGTTAAACAATAAAATTTAACTATTTGATGTATATGTGCTGAAACACTCACTTTACTATAGTTAGCAGGAGCCGAAAGAGGAGAAGAATCAAAATGTCTTCGCTATACCCTTAGCCCACGTGATTACAAGCAGAAGTAATTCCGTGCACCTTCCTTAATCTGTATGGCCATACTTCTCCATTTAAAAGCTAAGTCATATCATAACTGGAATTTTGTCTTTGTTTAACTAAGCTGAATGCCTATATTATTTCGAGGTTGAAAGGTGTTCGTACAGGTCTTTGTCCTGAAAATCACAATACACCTATTTACACCCTCGCCTCAACGCTCCCTTGTTTTACAGCGTTTAGAGCAATTCTCTGCTATCGTTTTCATTGAACGTGGCTTGTTTGCAGCGTGCAACCCTTGAATATGTTTCGAAATGCTGTGAAGCTTCCAGAAGGTTGCTAAGGTACTGTTCCATTACCTTTGGAGGTGCTTTTGGTTTCCGGGTGCTAGTATCTGATAGGCCATGAATCTAACAGGCGTTTGTACTGCGCTCAATGCCGTCTCTAAGCCAAGAAGTTAGAAGAGGATGAAGAAATTAACGTACATATCACGACGATATGTTATGAACATTATATATATAGTTTACAACCGATCACTCATAACCTTTATGTTCAGAGAATTAAGCAACTGCTGGGTAATCCACAAAAATATACGATTGGCAGGGTTATTTGCATGAAATATAGTGAGAAACTAATAAGGAAGTCACACATAATTATTTAGACGGCCTTAAGGATGTCCTAAACTTTACAATATTATAATCATTGCTCTATTATTGTACGTATTTTGGTATATAGAAGGTTTTGTGATATTTTAAAAGAAATAACAAGGCTCATTAAATGCTCAGTGAACATTTCTTGTGTTCACTCTCCTAAACTAGTATCCAAAATAAGTTAATTATTTTTCTTTGCATTTTTCTCGTCTACTAGATCTCGTATACACCAAAAGCCAAGCATCCATGAAGGATTTGTGAGGTAAAATTTAAACAATAACTGCTGTGTTTTCCTTGAAAGTTCCAGAGCTTAAATGTATAATCGAAAGCTCTATGCATGAATTCTGCACGAGAAGACACAATATGTCTGTCCACCCACAAATTTGTCCACATATACGAGAATTATTATTCATCAATAGATAAGTTCATGTTGGTAAACCTATCTTCGAAGGGTACTACTATTTAAGAAAGACAGGTAAACTATAGGAGTGGTAGAACCAATCAACATGTGTATAATGATCACCCAACTAAAATTACATGACCCGTTAACACAATGGTATGAAACAATTTAAAGATGTTATAATAAAACCAGTATGTTAAATACTAGTATATATTACAATGAGGTTGTACATTTCGCAACACCTGCAACGAGAATAATATGCTTCAAAACAACAGAGGCAGGCTCATTTGTTTACAGGCCTCCAGATTCTGCGCCACGAAAAATTTCATCTGATATAAACATATACAAAAAACTGTTTTTTATGACAGGCACAGACTAAGCACAAGCAGTGATCAATCCAGTGTGTATAAACACCTCTAAATGCATTTCTTCATGCTTCTTTACTACATTCATTGCCACATTCAGCATGACCAATGCCCTAATGGAGGTTAAGTTCATTCCACAACATCGGCGGCCATGCAACAATTACGGAAAGTCATTTGCAACCTGCAAGGCATATACAGAATGCCTATAACAGCAGTGAAGGTCCCCATTATATCGATAATTACTACACTTATTCGGTCCATGGTTGTACTGCAGTATCATTGAATTACAGCCATACCCCACATTCCTTTGTCAACAGTAATTCCTCTAGACAAAGTAGAAGCAGATGCCTATACTGCTCAAACTTCTCTATATTTAGAGCTTTCCTTCATTCCTTGGGGTAATGCAGCATGTTTCCACTTCTGGTGTAGCCTAATGGGGACTCATCTGGTGTGTGTGTGAAGTAACAGAAAGGAAAGTCACAACATTTTTGAAAAAATTGTGTGTAGCACATTTTAGAACTGGGCTAAATATACAAGAAAAACAATTTGCTCCCCAAGTGCAGTATAAAATTAAAGATGAATGCCGTAGTGATAAAAACATAATATACCCAATTTAATATATTTATGATTTGGAGTGAGCAACGAGCAATGAGCAACTTTAGACTCGTGTTTGAGGTCAAAACGGGTAAGCGCAAGGATAATTTCTTTGTTTAGGCTTGTCTTATATTGCTGCGCTTAATTATCTTTATGTTCATAAACAACCTCTCTAATTTTAATTGTACTTCAAAATTAATTTAAGTCGCTCTATTCATTCGGTTTTGGAGTACAGGTGTAACACACGCTATCTTTGGGCAAATTATAATCGTTATATCTGTAGCTTATGTAATATTATTTTATCAGGAAAAGAAAGAGGCAATTGAGTTTCAAGACTTTCCTGTGCGACATAGGTGAGATACGAAAACTTTGGTGTCATTAATAACTTTACTAAAATATATATCTTTATCAAACTCAGCTGTGGCTGAGGGTGATAATGTTTTTGCTTCACCCGTCTTGTATATTGAGAGTTCATAGCACTTGATTCAGACAGAACTAAATTCCTTGTTACGAGATTTTGGCCTTAAGAGGAAAAACGCCTGCTCTAGAGATACAGAGCAAAAACCTAATACTTTTAGTCCGTGCGATATCGCGAGCAAGAGTTTTAACAAGTTTTTAAAGAAAGGACTCAAAGCTTGGTCAGTTACTTGATAAACATTGGCGTTTGTTAATTGCTTCAAGCACAAGAAGTGTCGGGGGAAATATGCCAATGCACATACCTCTTCTACAGTATCAATAGTCCCCGTAGATTATCACATGCTGCATAGATAAAAATACAGGTATTTAAGCGTTTAAAATATGATACAAAGTACCCGTCCTCCGTAGTATGAGGGTAATACGCTAGCCTCTGGTTCCTGAGAACGCGGGTTCAAACCCAGAGGAGGGCGATAGATTTTTCCGGCCTAACATCCTTAGCAAGGCGAAGTGAAATAAAGCCGTTGGTCCCATGTCGTTGGTTCACAGCAAGTAGAAGAATCTCAAGGCTGATAAAGCTGCCTTGGAGCAAACTGTCTTTCAAGCCCTTTTATAGAATGGGACGTTGAGAACTACTGCAGTTAATAAATAAAGCCTCAATCAACTATAATAGAAAGCATTGCACACAAGTTAAACATGAGCTAAGATTCCTAGCGCATGTTGTAAACAGGATTGTATCAGAAGATTAAGAATCTGGTGAACCAATTAAAACATACTTCATATTCTTATAACCAAACAGGGTAACCAAAAAGCCTGTATACCTTACCCAATTTAAACTGCACATCGAATGTGCTGAAGTTCTTGACTCTTAGAAATGTACTAAAATAAGAAAGGGCAAATGCTATTGCTTAAAGAAAAACTAGATACCATGTACAATGAGTAAAGCAAAATCTTAATCAACTTAAACAATAAAGAGTTTGATGAAAATCAATCCGAGGATAATCAGTTTGTAAAGGATTTCGGCAAAATTGGGTCTTGCTTTTAATATCTCGCAAAGAAATTCCCTTTATTTATTCGAGGCTGTAGTGACAGCTCCTTTTGAAGGCTTAAATATTCTTCAATGAATAACTGAATTTATAAATCAACGAATAGTCTTTATCTTAGGTCAGGAGATTAATTGAAGGATGCTAAGGCGCGTTTTGCGCAATGCTAAAATTATACATTACGAGGTTGAAGTTGTATATTCTACACTCTCCTCCTCATTATTCCCCAGAAAACCTAGGGGTACAAAGCGAAGTGTAAACGACAGGGGACTTTTTGAACGGAGGTCAGCTAGCTTGACGATACACAGAACAATTCGCTATAATACTTGAGAGTAAGCCTCTTCCACTGTGATTTTTTTAATTAACGTCCTCCAACGCAATGTCATATCGGACGCTGAATGAATGTAACGGGTGAAATGATGCTCAAATGAGTCTGAGGTCCATAGAGCTTTAAGTTACATGACATTCGTCTTCTCAGGATAAGGGAAAACCTCGAGGAAAAAAAAAAAAACCTTAGCCGGAAAACTAAGCGAGATTCGAACTCGCGACCTCTTGAACGTGAGGCAGACACGCTAACCATCCCGCTCCTGAGGCGGGCCTTCCACTGTGAGGATGATAAGGTATCCTGATGCAATAATTGTGGAATTCGACGGATAATTATCATGTCCACACATGTCGAAAGTATCCAAATTATTTATCAGAAACGCAGGACATTATAGTGAAAACTTTTGAGTTTTCCTCAGTCTTTTTAACTCACAAAAGCTGGAGAGGATCCCTAAATGTAGATTTGGAACTTTCCAAACTTCCTTTCCCAGATATTATGTCATAGTATATGTCCGCCACCTGTGGAACCAAGCGTACCACTAATGGGAGTTAAACATTGCTAAACATTTAGCAGAACAACAAACTTAACTTTAAGCATTGCATTTCGCTGTTAATAGAATATTTTGTACGTCTAAAATGAGCTTAATGCAGATCTGAAGATTAAAAGAATGGATATCATTCACCGCTTTTAACGGATATACAGCGTTACCACAAGTGATTCATTTGTTTTCAAAGCGCTAGTTTTCATTGAGTCCACTATCTGGCAACACGTGCATAGCGCCTTCACAAAATGGCCAATTTGCGAGATGGCCGCCTGCTATAGTAGTGCAGCGTGTATTCAGAAACAAGTGCCATGCAAACAGAGAACCTTTAAGCGGCATCGGCAATTTAAAAACACTGCTGACACTTGGTGACTTGTGTTATGTTACACAAGTGGCACATATAAAACACTATAGGCTGTAAGTAGAAAACTTGGTGAAGTAATGGTTCTTTTGATGTTTCATTTATAATTTGACGTGTTTTCCTTTGGAAAATATATGGTTTTAAAACGAATGGATCATTTGTAGTAACCCCATAGTATAGCACTTTTTAGTGCAACACCTCAAAATGACCGGAATGTATAAATTTGTTTACCTGCGTATGGCAATGCACTTTTTAAAATCACATTAATGACATATGTCTGAAGGGTATATGCAATAATCACACTACTTACTTGTAACCTCTTCGGTTCAAATATAGAGGTACTTAAAATGTCATTCCGAACACCTTGAGATAATTAAGATTTATATTTATAAAACCCATCATTAGCATATCCAATAACCTACTTATAGTAAAATAACATGTTCGTGGACATATTGTTGTATATTGCCTTCCTGATGAAAGCACTGTCTATAATAATAACAGTAATAATTATTTAATTCACATACGCTTATAAGTCACAATTGCTGTAGAAATGTATATACCTACTATAATAAGTCATCATTTTCACTTCAAAACAACATTTAAACATTTTAACATTTATGGTTTAAAGTTGAGAAGAAAAAAATCGATTCACATGGAATACAAAACCACCATAAGGAAACCCTAACATCAGCCTTCTGCCGTGAGGTTAAAAAATACAAAGGAAATAAAAAGAAATAAAATAACAAATACATAAAGGTAAAACAAAACACATTGGTACTGTATTTTGGAAGATTTCGTGAGTGTTTCGACACTTTAATAAATGTTTTTGAAAAAAGTAAAACTTAAAGGAGAAGTTTCTGAGAAAAATATGTTATCTAGTGGAGTCTACACCTACTGTACTCATTAAGTTTGGGGATATGGCGCCCAGTGTTGCTGTGATGTAGTAGGGTGAATTTATGGCTCTGTGGCACAGAGCTGTGTCAATTATTTTCTCGCCCCTACAGGAAGTAGTTATATGCTGACTGCGTAACAGAACAACTGTTTATGCTGCGAAGGTGGTTTGAATGATTTGAAAGCGTGGACTGGAACTAGAAAATCCGCATTTTGAGCAATGCAGTAACAACAGGTTCTTTCCAGAGTTGGGCTAAAATTCATGCCAGAGATACTGCTGGAATTAAATATTTCGATTCCCTCCTGCAAGCCGATTTTGTCCTCAGCTTTGTGTTAGTAATACCTACTACCAAAGTCGATAGGAAAAACACAAATCGATTCGATCACCTAGTATGTCCTCGGCCTTGGTAGTAAACGTGTTCATTCAACATAGCAGTGCATTGGAATGTAGACGAATGTGTGTGCAGAAAATGGCAAACGTGGAAATAATCATAAGCAAAAGAGTCAAGGAACTGATTCTACTAGGGAACTATAAATTTAGCTTCCAAAAACTATTGAAAAATGGTGTTACGAGATGGACGTGTGTATCAAAAACCTAAAAGTAATTTATAAAAACTGAGTAGTATGTTAGTTTAACATGATAGTCTGCAGAACAAAAGCTTTAGTGAACTTCTGATGAAGAAAAACTAAAAGTTAAAGATTATGGTAGACCCTATGTTTGAGCTCTCCCTTCAGCAGTGGCTATACCAACGTTGGTACCTGTGTAAAGTGCACAATGGCGATTATTTCAGGGACGATATAGATCTGTTTAAGTAAACGCTGTGTTGGCCAACCATTGGTAGTACATGTTACATGTTCTGGGATATACTCCAGGTCCAGTGTACGGTATTAATAAGTCTACTGCGTATGTAGATTAAGTAAAAGAATAGGACAAGAATACACCGAAGAATTTAGTGGTAAGCTGGCTCTAAGTAGTTTGTTGGCATTAATAAATAATAATTACCATATAAAGGTTACTTAAACCCGGGACATAAAGTACTTACTATTGTAAGTCGCCCTTGGGGTATCTATCTCTGATGTGAGATTCCCTTGTGGTCTAACCAGGAAACTACGAATCCGTTGGAGAATTTAATGTCATACTGGCAAGTTGGCCATTGTTGATTAGTGGTTAGAGCAGCCACTCGACAAGCGGTAGGTCCGTGGTTCAAATTCCGGCTATGGCATTGGATTTTTCAGTCCTGATTCCACCTCTTATTCCATTACAAGAATGTCACTTTATATACACGTAAAAATAACAGTTCCCTGCAAGATATGAAATAAGTGGCATCTACCTGAAAATGTAATATGTACACAGAGAAACCAGAATCACAGAATGCTGGATATGAGGCGAGTATAACACTGTGTTTCCGTCATTATCGCAGGAAGAAGTTCGAAATTTTTCTCTAAGATGTCTAGGGTTGTAGAGAGGGAGTGAGTGAGTGATTAGGGTTTAAGGGCCCGTCAACAGCTAGGTCATTAGAGCCCCTGAAAGAAAAGAAAAGAAGTATATTTACCTAAAACCTTTTGTCACTATCATGCATCCTTATTTTAAAAAAAAAAAAACATATAACGTTTGGTAACTAAAAACTAATAGCCTTATAGGAACGAAAATGTTTAATCGTGTTAGAGAGAGAGAGAGAATGCAACTATACAACATAATTTAAATACATACTTCAATAACTTATATAATACATCTATCAAGAATTATACTTCCATGTCCCATAGTGAACACAACTCTTAAATTCAATGCCACTGTTCTTGTTAGGTTGCCGGACCTGAAACTCTCCAGAATATCATCTACATGTATTGTGGTTAACGATTGCCATTTTGTGTATTTTCATCATCCCACAGTGGGTTCTTAGTTTGTCAATAAATCTGAGTGTAAAATTTTCATTAACTTACTAAAATTAATTGATCGAACAGCTTCCACGTAGGTACTATTTTGGTTCTCTTTGTGTTATTCGATGTCGTGCAGTTTTGGTAAAGCTGACCTTAAATTTGCATGCGGAGAACAAATATCTATTTCAAACACATTAGCAGATATTAGGGAGGTTATAAACATGTAGGACATGAAGACAAGAATGGTTGAATGGTTGAAGAACGTCGTTTACGTCGTTTCGGAACGCCGTAATGCTCTAAAGTAGTATAAACTAGTATGAATGGGACAGTAAGTTAAAATGGACGATACACGAAGGATCAAGGTGTTCATACTATGAAATTGCATTTTAAGTACGATGAACGTTATGAACAGAGGCTGAAATTTGTCATTAGAGAAAGTCATCAGCGAACTTCCGTGTTAAGGAACAGCACTTAGTATAAACTAGTGTAGCTAAGGTAATTGGGATCCCGGTGAACTACTCACGTAGACAAAAATCTGAAAATGAGAAAGGAAAAGTTCTTATAAGTCACTGTCACTGAGTGAAAATTGTTTTATAGGCGAATGAGAATCTTCGAATTTAGCAACATAAGTAGAAATTTAGCTAAGTTAGATTGTAAGCGGACTTTAAACGAGGGCGTATTTCTAAAATTGTTGTCTTTTGCTTAGTGTTTTACAATCTTAAACGTTATCTGCGATCGATTATTAACAGTACGTTTGGGTTATACAGATTGATAGCAGTCACCGCAAGTGGATTCTCCGATTAGCATTTTTGGGACTCAGCGCAACTTCCCCCTCCCATTGTTATTTCGGAACAGTAGCGTATTTTTGAACAGGAAAGTCTCGGTGCTTCGGAAGTAAGCAGATATTACTCAATGGTTACAATTTCAAGTGATAAGATTCAGAAAGTTTAGTTCTTCAAACTCAAATAGTCGCCAAATCCAACAGTTCATCATTAGCCTTTGTTAAATTTATCAGCCAACTTAAATAGTGTTGTATATTTTCACACCCACTCGCGCATATGTAAAACAAATCTCATAGTTAACCACTGGAGCAGCTGACAGAATATTCAACAAAGGCCGAGTCTGGAGTTGGCATCAAGGAAAGGTGTGGCACATTTCGGGGTTCTCGTCATTGTATAAACGTAATTTCGTCAAATCGTTCTATCCTGGAATTTTTACGTTGCAGATTGCAGCCCAATGTTACAACGCGTTTTTATGAAAAAGAACTGCTTCAGGCAGAGAAGGTTTTACCACATCTTAAGCTGCAACAACAATAATGAACTCCCTGATGAGTTATTTGCTTCTCGCAAACTGTGTAATTGTCACAAAAGGATTACGCTTTAAACCCCGCATCTGTCCTGGGGAGATATGTAGCAGGTCCAGTTTTATACTTCTCTAGAAAACGTCAAAAGAAATGGGGGAAAAAAAGAAAACAAACATGATGAAGCCGAGTTTAAACATAAATGTTTTTCAGCAGATCGAAAAACTCTGTCCTGCACAGGCGGTAATGTGGGCTTGGGTCAGCAATTTTAATTAATCAACATACATTTCTACTGTCAAGCAGGAACAAGCAAGAAAAGCAGAATCAGATCAGATCGATCAATATCGGTGATGTAACCGGCCCATCACATGCTTCTCTACATTTGCCCGTTTTCCAAAGCAACGCTTAGCCTACATCAAATGAAACAATACTGAATGTTCCGTCAGTAAGCAGTACCCACTTACCATTAATACGGAGTGCTTATGTTACAAACGTGGTAGTATATTAACTTCCACATGGCGTTTGAATATTTTACACATTTTAACAATAGCAGATTACAAATCAAACGGTCAGCAAGGCGGACATCCCTGTTGAAAGGGATACCAGGTGCGGCTTTTCATTCAGTTCACTGAGCCCCATGTAGTTGATTGTCCTGATTTTTATATTGCTAAGAGTAAACATAGTAAACCTACTAAAATACAGTTATCAGTGCAAGGCTGTGAGAATGTTGCACTCAGTGAGCTCCAGTTACCCTGCCCTGTTTGGTGTCACGGGTTAACTAATATTCATTGATTCATTCATTTATTGATTGATGTATTCATTTATTTCACTCATTCATTATTTATTCATTTAATGCGCTCTAGGATCGAGGGAGAGCACAGTTAAAACTGCAGTTAAAAAAAGTATACTTAACGAATACGTCTAACGTGACGTGCTGGGAACTGGACTGCAATCATACTACTAGCAAGTATATCCAATCAGGTCATGAGTGTATGCAGAGCAGTTTGAAATATAGAGCATTTAGTCTCTACACAATAATGGTAGCTGAAATGTAAGAACACTTTATTCCATATCATAAAGCATTGTTTAACATCGTCATAGTCTGTCCTTGTTAGAGTGGGTTTGTGTATATTTATCTGCCATAGATATCAGTCCACAGCTAAAATAACTGCGGTTTTACTTTGATTTATTATTTCACATGCAGCCATGCTTTGAAAATGTTTTTGTAAATTTACAGATTTTGGCTTGTAGACTCATATAACGAATTACCCAATTCATTGTAATTGCGCAAACAACATACTTTGATGGCGTGGATTTCCGAAACATGTTACACAAAAATAAATACACAAAATAAAACATATGAGACGCAAAAAAAAAAAAAAAAAAAAAAAAAGAAAAAAAGAAAAAAAAAAAGAAAGAAAAAAGACAGAGATTTCCTCTAAAAATAATCCAACGTTCAGACATAATGGAACGTTCAATTGTAACCTACGCTACTTAAAAAAAATTAAGTTAACTGTTAAAATTCCTCTTTATTGACTTCATGGGTCCAATTTATTCTGAAAAGTTCTGCCTTTCTAGAGCAGGCTGCGAATAGTATACACTGCGCCCCACATTTCATCATCGAAGTGTAAGTTGCGACCTCTGGTTCTTTCTTTCTTTCTTTTTTTTTTTTCTTTTCTTTTTTTTTTTTCTGTATATTTGGATGCATTACTTGATCAAGTATAGACCCTTTAATTGAGAATAACCAATATATTGTTATCAATTCAAAACTGAAAATAAATGAAAGGATATACATCTCTATAGACTGTCCATGAATATTGGACATACTCTCTGGGATAAATGTTGCTAAGTGAGAAATAAAAATAAGGTGAATTCGTAAACAAGGCCAATAAGGGACTTCAAAAGCTGTCCCAAAAAAACCAACAACGCTCAGTATGTTATGCAGGGTGGCAAACTGATCGGTTTTCAAGAAGAAAACCTTGTCAGGAAATGCATGGTTTGGGCACTGGAGAGAGTCGAAGTGTGAGAACAAGCGGTCTTGACAGTGTTAAAATTCGTTTTGATATCTTAATACGGAAGGTATGCTACCCCTTAGCCATCTGTGTACTGCGGATGAACGATCTGTGCCTAATAACATTCCTGCGATGCGCTACATTCCTCCATAGTTTTTGGTGCGCATCCTACTGCGTTGCTTTTGTAATTTCCAGTACAGCAACATTTTAACAGCAGGGTGATACGTACCAGTGCACAGGTGCGGAAATGGCCGACTTGAGCTCCTGCATGTAAATGTGCGGAATCACCTCAATGTCGCTTATCCAAGTCAATGGACCGATGGATTGATAGAGGTGAACCAGTTCCATGGCCAGCACGGTTTTCTGTGAAGTTGAATGAAGAGTATGGTGTATGGTCCTACTGTAACGTCAGCGGAGAACCTTATTTTTCGAGTTCACGGAGTGATTGAAAATCATGAAAGACAACCGCGCGTTTTGGTCATGTGCATGAGACTCAGCACTGCCGGTATTGGTTCTTTAATGACATAGGAGGTACACAATTCGAAGTTCGTTTGTAATGTAGGCAGCTCAATGTGCTACTCACGTTGGGTTTATTGGCAAAATGTGAACGCACACCCATCTCACACTTCGATGTGCTACAGCGTACAAAGCGTGCGTTTCCGGGGTCCTTCTTGAGAACCGATCAGTTTGTCATCCCGGACAACATACAACATACAACATACTAAGCGCTGTCGATGTTGTTTGGTACACCTATATATTAAAGAAGCAAGATTAGCAAGCATACTTTAGCAGGCTCGCTGAATCTAAATGGAATGTAAATTAGCACCAATAACAGACTGTGATATTTCTTGCGCGAGGGTGCAATGGTTTTCATGCTTTCTGAGTAGTTAACCTCATACTTCTCTAATATGAGAAACCTGGTACATTTTGTGCCGAGTTTATCCCCGGAAATCCTTTCTGAATATTTAATGCGCAAACTCGTGTGCATTCTATGTTGCTGCTCAATATCTGTTGCTTAGTTCGAACAACTTTGCGCCAACTATCAGCAATGCAATAGACAAGCATCGTAAAAAAACAATACTCTTGAGGAACTGAGCACTCAATAAAACAGGAGCAAGAGAGTCGGCATAAACATTTGCAGGCAAGTTGTGTAAAACCAAGCGGGATGGCTCAGGTGGTAACGTCTGTGGCCCACATTTGGGAGGTGGCGGGTTCGATCCCCGAGGCCGCGCACTCTTACATGGGTTTTTTTCCGTGGTTTCGCCATGTCACCTAGGCGAATGCTGAGGTGTATTACTTCATACCACGGTTTCCTTTCCATAAATTCCCTTCATTCCTTTTCCCTATCATCTTTCAGGTGTACTTTCAGGCGTGTATTGTTGGTAGTGCCGTGCAGATGGCGCGGATGATTGCGCATTGTAACTGCTGTTCTCGATACTCTGTGGCGTTTGGCCGGCCTTGTCCAGTGCGACACTGCAACCGCGGTGTGATGGTTGCTTGGTGGGGCTTGAAGGGACCTGGCGCCGGGAAGAAGAGGTCTCAGCACTTGTTAAGGACTTACCGCGGGTCTCTGTGGCCTGTCGGCTGCTTGGTGGGGCTTGAAGGGACCTGGCGCCGGGATGAAGAGGTATCAGCACTTGTTAAGGACCTACCGTGGGTCTCTGTGGCCTGTCTAGCTGCGGCCCTGTGTGGCACCTTCGGCTCCCTCATTTTATCCCTGCCTCCTGGGGTTGGTAACCACAATAGGTTGAAGCGAGCGAGGTGTCCTCTCTGTGTCTGTACCCTTTACGCTGTAAGTTGAGTAAAACTACGTACTTAATGAAGACTGTTAAACTGTTTTCCTTTTTTAGGTTTAATTTCACCTTCACTTAAATGTATTTTGAGGAAAATTAAACATTTACACACCAATATTAGTAAGCGATATTAAGATTAACAATCATGAGTAGTCGCCAAGTTTTTATTATAATGTTTGCATCTCAAATGAAGCCTAATGGTTCTTTAAATGTCTGCTCTTGAGAAGGTGGCATAATTTTCATACATTTGACGCTGTACCTTAGGGAGCTGAAAAGCGACACATTCCCCAAGATTCTAATCGTAATTTTTCTTGGGTAAAAATTACACATTTGTATAACCAAAACAACTTTCCACTCAGCCTTTGTATGTCTTTAGGGCTTGCTTGGAACAAATTCCACAAAAAGAACGTTATCCAAAGATCTAAGTTATACTCGGTGTGAAACGAAGAGGAGTCACAAAATTATATGCATTTATTTAACGCTCAAGCAGTAAAGTCATTCACTTCGTCAGGTTCCAATACAATGATTCAGGTGTTACGTATTTGAGTGTTATATCACTTACAGCACTACATTGCAAGACATAATTCCAATCCATAATTGAGTTGTCTACTGTACAAATACACATTTAGGTGAATCCAGAATTGATGTTTTGTGGAGATGGGCTGCCAAGTAGTCTTGATCAGTAGCAATTCTAAATGCTGCAACTTCTTCTTGTCTGGGATGGTCCGGGAGTATCAGGTTACTTACAAGCTGGTTCCATATCTTTGACTTACTCACAGATACAAAATGACTTTGTTGTTCTGCTCTAAAGTTCCCATTTATGTGTAATTTGGCCGACTGGAAGCATAACTTTGCATAAATGTTTCCAGAGATTTTGAACCTTTTTAGCAAGTATATTAGCCATATCGTTGCCAAATAGCCACAGAGGGAAAGCATCCACTGAAATTTTATTTCTTTGTTTAATGTTCGTAGTACTTTTGGAGATCTTCGAATTTAAATTATAGTAAAGAGGGGATTAGTGGAAAATTATATTGCTTATATACCTGGGGTAGAATCACAGAATTGATGCATTTGACAGTGTTATTGTTTTAAAGCTATATTTGTTGTCTGTAACTCTCCCTCGAAATTTGTTTGTAACCTTCCCGGTGGTGTGTAGAAGTTAAACAATTTACTATAGATACGATAACCAGCACAATTTTCAGTGTATTATCAGTCTGTGTATATATGAATCAAATCTTCCTCTGGGTAAAGTGAGCGGATTATTTCTAAAGCCAACAGTTCCATATCACTTTCATTTCAGATTTCTTGAATTTTGTATTAAGGTAATCAACATAAACAAATTCCAGGGGTGAAGATGGTGTTTGTAATTTCTCAACTGTAGTTTCAGGTGTTTACTTTCCTTTTATTGTATCAATCATTTGAATGAAACCATGTTGAGTTTTTAGTTTCCTTGAAGTTCGTACATATGTGATCCACAATGTATTTGAAGTCATTCTGTTTAACTTTTCATATATATTCTATTAATGCTAGTGTCTCAATTTATTTATAAATAGGTAAGTCATTTGTAACTGCAAGTAGTAGTTGAGTTTACCCCTCCTGTTATGAGTCACATTGCTTGATTTTGGATCAGCTCTAGTATGCTATGGTTAGTATGATTTGTAGTTATGAGTGCCTTACATCTGGACAGGAGTAATGCTTTTATATCTGCCTTATATGTTCTATTTAAAATTAATCTAGAGCATATCCATTTGCTCCCAGCAAGTCGCTTAAGAATATTTAATTTATTTGTAGCTTTGCAAGATGGTTTGTATATGTTCTCTTCACGTCATTTTCTGATCTAGATGAAACCCTAGATACTTTAGTTTGGTTTTATTAATTTGTTTTCCATCATAGTTAATATTGATGGTAGGTACGCTTTGTGCGAGGCTGAACATTTGATAAAAGATTCTATCTGTATTTACCACCAATTTTTATTTGAACATTGCAACAAGTTCCTCGATGCATTGTTCCTTGTATCAGAGAGATGAGCTTGTGTTTTCTTTGGCAATGAGACCCATAGCAATAAATAATCAGCAAAAAGGGCTGTTTGTATACTGGGTACTTCTTCTAATGATGGAGACAAAACGTTGACCATAATATTGAACAAAGTTGAGCTCAAAAGACATCCTTGAGGTAGTCCACGTTTCTGTTGTTTATGTCTGGAGGGAATACCATTGACGCGTGTTGCGCAGAATCTCTGTGCTAAGAAACGGTATATTAATTTCAATAATTTCCTTTTATTCCAATACTGCACAGTTTTCCAAAATGTATCAAAAGCTTGTTTTAAATCTAGAAACACAGCAAGAGTCGTTTCTCTAACCAGTTCTCTAACTTAAATACGGAATTTATTGTGTAGTAAAATAGTATTTAGGAACGCCTTCTTGCTGTTGACCAAGAATGTTATTATTCCCTAGAAACCAATCCAATCTATTCTTTATCATAGTTTCCGTCATTTTATATGGAATGCTTGTTAAAGATATTGGTCGATAACTGCTGGTATCCTTAAAAAGGCTTGTTTGACTTTAAATTAGTATAATTGCAGCTTTCTTTCATTCCGTAGGGGTTCTTATGTTCCATATATGATTGAAAAGTTTGAGGTAACTATGAAGGGGATTGGGTCCAAGATTCTTGAGGAAATTATACATAATTTTGTTAGTTCCTGGAGATTTGTTGTTTTTGGGGGGGATTATATTGCTAGGCGAAACTCTCCAAAATAGAAGCCTCTATTAAATAATTCAGTACAATTACTTCTGCATGCCTCCTTTAGTTTTACTTTGATATATCATTATGTTTTCTTATGTGCTTTGCGAATAGGATATTGCGTAGAAAAGTGCTTATTAAATGCTTCTGCAATATATTATAATTAAGTTGCCTTTGATTTATTTCAATCGGCTCTCTGGTGTTGGTAACGTTCATATTATTCAATGAAGAAATAAATTTGTGTGTTTTATTACTTTTTGTTTGAAAATGAAGAGAACTGAGGAAAGTATCAAATGACTGACTTTTAGCAGTTGTAATTTCCTTTCTGAAAGGAGCTGCTTGCTCTCTCCAATTGCTGACAGCAGTTTCGTGTTTACTGGCTTCAGCAAGTTTACACTCTAGGTCCTCTTTCTCGTTTTATATCTGCTAAGTGTTCATTCAGAATGGTTTATATTTATCGATTTTACATTTTGGTATGTGTCGATGTGCGGCATCTATGTAGAATGTATTCAAAAAATTTTTGGACATTACTTTCAGGTGCCATTTCTTTGAAATTAAAGTAAACCCGAAGAAGGTTTTGCTCTAATTCATCTTTAAATGACATCAAACGAGCTTTTTTTAAAATTTCAGCTGCAACGAGGAATCTTCGTAGGTGTTGGATGAGGTTTCAACAGTAGATTTATTGTAGATATTATATCCGATGACCACTTCTGGATCACAAAGTATGTCTCTCGTTGAACTCTGGAACATGGCAGCAGCCGTTAATGTTAGGTCGGGGTTTGTAAGAAAGAACGAGCATCTGTTGGACTATAGATTAAGTGGGCATTTGTAGAGGATACGAAGTCCTGAATAACATCACTAGCTTGATTAGCATCATTATAACCTATAGTAGCAAAATGGGCATTGAAGCCTCCAACTATTACTGTTTTGTTTGACATAGTTATGAATGACATTTTTGGTGCATTGTTGAGTGAGTTATAAATCCTTTCCAGATGTCTAACTGAAAATGGGGTCTAAATGGGTTCAGAAAATTAACCTCTATAAACGTATTCCGCTCTAATTCGCAATACCTATTCCAATGAGGTTGCAGTGGCAGCAGCAGCAGTGGTGCTTCTTTGAAGACTACATAATATGTGGGCGTTTCCATAATCCACAACGTCCCGTCAGGTTTATTTGGCATCTATTGAGATTAAGTACATTTTCAGTGATTGAGGAGCATAATGTGCTCATTCGCTTACTTTGCTTGCGTGTTTTTGTTTGAACCCATTGTAATAGGTGATAATTAATTTACTCAGCAATGATTCTTCGAACAGCAATTAAAGAACTCAGAAATACTGGTTCAGGCCCAGTATAAATTTGAACAGACGCTTTCCTTGTAAGAGGTATCTGTTTTTTCACTGCCTAAAATGTCATAATACCCAGGCACGCAGTTAGGAGTGATCTCCTACTTAATAAGCATGACACTATTAATAATTTGACAGCAATCCATTAGTAAGAAACACGCATTTCATTGGCAATGCAGTCCTTAGGTAAGATTAATAACTTACCAATAAACTGACTGGAGCTGCGAAATGGTAGAGGTAGTAAAGTGACACATGGCGCGGGCGGAGTAACTAACAAGTTAAACTCCTCATTCCAACATGAGCCTCTCTTTACGATCCTAAGTGTTTTCTCTTGATACATAGATATCCGTGCCTTTGAGGTAGCGCTGCTGCCTGCGGTACAAGGTATTCCGGATTTGATTTCCGGTGCAATCATGGGAAGTTTTCCGCTGTTGAGAGGTGTGCTATGCGGTTCACTCAACTTTTTTATAGTCTTGTTGCCCAATTAAGCAGCTAATTCCTGAAAAGTGGCGAGTGTAGAAACCCCACCAAAATGACAGAAGGAATCGACACTGATGTAACGCCACCCCCATTGCCACAGTCTGTCATGTGTGAAAGGTGATACAGAGTGGCTTGCCCCAATGGGACTTCCATGCCACGTGTTTCTCATCAAATAAGGTTTAATCCGTTTCTCTATCTGTTAAGCAATTGGTGACGACAAAGGAATATGGAAAAGAAAAGGACCTGACTACATCAATGGCATTCGTTCATCAATACAACTATAAAAGTCCAAAATACGTTGAAGGATTTTAGAGTGCCGTATAGTGCGGTGTGAACTTTCTAAGCGGCGCTTCTCCTGGAGCTTATCTCCATGCTTAAGCGCCTCCCTCTGGAGCAAAAGTTATTTTCGGGTCGTAAACCCATCACGCTTTGGCCACGTTATCTCACGAGGAGCGAAAGCAAACAGCATTCTTCTTCCTATTTCTGTGCCCCATATCACTGACAGCAACGTATGGCTGTATTCTTTCCAAGGTTTTACACTTGGACGTTGAAGGTACACATTCTGAGGAAACTTTCAAACATTATCCTAAACTGCCATTGCAACTTGAATTTGTCTTCGTTTACACTGTAGTTGTTCTTACAACACTTATAATCCCTTCTTTAGTTACTGCTAACAGATTTGGGATGCAGCTTAACATCAACAAGTCTCTTTCTATCCCTCTATACCTCTATCCATACATCTATATATGTTACCGACATTTTTCTGCCAATATTCAGCTTGAGATGCATAATTGATACCAACGTATTTAAATGATTGGCTTCTCTGAAGCCAGAAGAAACAGCTGTTTTGTTTGTTTGCGCGAGCGTATGTTTGTTGTAACTTTCCACAGGAGGCTGGGGAAACGAATTTGCATGTAATTTGACACTATAAGACGTTTATGACTTGAACAAAAATAGGTTGTGTAGCATTCTAACTACTTTATGATGATCCTAATAGGTACAAACCGCAAAACTAGAAATATTTCGTTTGTGCAGTTTATAAGCTTACAAATATGTACACGAGCATTGCATTTTTATGTACAAAAGTTATGTGAGAATATATAAGAACTATTACAAATATATTCGTTTACAAAAATCGATTACCACAAGAAGTAGTACAGTTCCGATTACATAATATATAAAGGACAAAGACAAGCTTTGCAATTTTCAACGTTTTATTTATGCTTTCATTTTTATTAATGCTCTCAGAAGCAGCACTTTATTTACAATTTTCAAAACATTACATATATGTTTTACAATATTTATAATTATTTATAGTAATAATGAATAAAAACAACAACAACAACAACAATAATAATAATAATAATAATAATAATAATAATAATAATAATAATAATAATAATAATAATAATAATAATAATAATAATAATAATAATAATAATAATAATAATAATAATAATAATAATAATAATAATAATAATAATAATAATAATAATAATAATAATAATAATAATAATAATAATAATAATAATAATAATAATAATAATAATAATAATAATAATAATAATAATAATAATAATAATAATAATAATAATAATAATAATAATAATAATAATAATAATAATAATAATAATAGCAGCAATAATAAAATAATGATACATTCTTATTAACGTTAATATGTTATTATTAGTAGTAGTGTTGTTGTTGTTACTATTATTGTTCAAAAAATTATAATTCTGTCAGAATTTAAAGTATGGGGCTGTTTCGATAGCAAACATATTTCTGAAAGAAAAGCTTTTTGAACAACAGTTTTTATTTATTTTTTTTTATTTATTTATTTATTTATTTTTTTTTTTTTTTTTTTTTTTTTTTTTTTTATTCTTATACAGATGCAATAATTTATGAATCAACAATACCTCTTGTGGTGCAGTCTCAAGAGAAACTTTAGACCATGTCGAAAAATCAAGTGGACCATAACACATTTCCAACATTTCAACATTAGTTGAATAATTTGCCACTTGGAACTTTTACGTGAACTTTTACATACACTGAGAGCTTATAATAACATGTAATCATTTTCTATAAAAAAACTAACTGATTGATGAACAATAATGTGGAAGTTACAAATTTGTGTACTTAACAACAACAGTTTTACCGCCATCGTTTGTAGAATTTACCGTTTGTAATTAGCGGTATAGTTGTTTGCATTTATACAAATAAATATATCGAGATTACAACATGCATATGATTATGAGAACGGCCCGGGTTCAATCCCGGAGGAACCCGCATGTGATATTCGTGGTGGATGAAGCGACGTCTGGGTGGCTTCACTCCGGATTCTCCGGTTTCCCCTACCACTCATTCCACCAACTACTCTATCCTTTCTATTCATCCATTTCGCCTGCATTTCATATCATCCTCTTCTTCACTCTCATACCTGGTGCTGGGCTGACCACCCACTTCCAGGTAATTCACTCTGTCCGTTACATAGGTTGGAAAGGTGTCTTACACATTCTTGTAGGTCCTGGAGGTTGTCGGTCCTCCACATGGGGAGGGTAATCAGATAAAGAAGAAGAGAGAGATGTGTGCAGCATACAATCATAATCTGCGAGTATAAGAAAATCCCAGTGTGCCAAAGGATACATCTCCGTGCCTCTAAGTAATGCTGCAGAAGACTTTTTATGCAGCTCACAATGTACCACAGACTAAAGAGTACAACACAAATTAAATGTTTACAACTTACAAGAAGATATACTCGTTACATTGCCAGAACAATTGAATTATAATCCGTGTACATTAGGAAAGTGATCGACCTTTATTTTATAAAATAGGAGGTACAGAGTACCGAAATGATGGGAGTGGATTATCTTAGCGATTGTCATAGCACCATGATATGAACCAATTAGAGCTGGGGCATTTCCATGCTAACTCAGTACGCTATCTCTGTATTGCCGATACGTAACATGTGATTAGCATGTGCCTGTCCTTGGTTGGTTACACCTACACAGACTTCTATCTGCTATCACAACAGTATAAACAACTAAGGTAAGTGCAAAGTTAAAGGCACATGAACACTGGCCAATGCTCGCCCAGAGCGCTGTTGCCAAGCCTAGTATGCATGCACCGGCGGTAACTCTGTACATGAGAACACATCAAATATCCCTAAAGCAATATAATCTTACCTTGATAACGTTAACGTAACAGAATTTTATACACGTCTTTAATGGATGTTTAGTGAAGTCCAAGAATAGGAACAGAGAAGACAAGGGTGGGGTAAGTAGCTTGCTCTGTTAGAGAATATTTTGAATAATACAAATTAAAAAGAAGGCCTACTTCGATGTCCGAGGTACTTGATAACTAATAAGACCTCACGTGTTTTATGAATCAATAAGAATACCGTGGTAAATATATGGAAAGAGCTCTACCACAACGAAGTAAATCAGCCATCGTTGCCAGGATTACCTCATGGAATGAGGAGAAAAGATGTAAACATATTATGAAATTGGATCCATTCGAGCAGGACAATATACGCAAATATATTTGTTGTAATTAAAGGAGACAGCCAAATCCTAATAAATTTAGCCTAGAATTTCCAAAGTGGGAATATTTCCTTGTGTAAAATAGTGAAGAATTGAAGTTCGCATTACAATAAAGCAGGAATTGGAGAGATACGGAGAGCGTTTGATACTGAAGCCAGGCTTATTGCACCTATAGCCCCAAGGGGGCACCTCTGCGAGGAAGGATGGGTTGAGAGAAGACACCGGGCGGCCAGATCCATACTAATGGTATAGATATTGACAGAGGTCCCTAAGGTTACTCAAGCTTGACGACACCTTGAAATCCTGTCTTCCGGGGATATCTCAGGGGGACCTCGGCGCGGCGTCTAGCAACCCCACATGTCTCCCTCCTACCCGGATCCCACGGATAACGAGGGACGGAAAGAGTTCTTGTGCGCATATCATCCCTGCCAAGCTGCACCTAGTGCCTTCGCTGACACTTGCGACCCTGAAAGAACCAACAGGATGAAGGATAAATGAAATGATAAATGAAACAAAACGGAAGAACAGGAAATTCGGAGGATGTACTCATTCTCAGCATTCATTTAGCGACCCGGGGAAATTCCCGAAAATACCAGTGGATGATGATGATGGTGATGATGATGATCATCATCACGTATATTATTAATTCCGTTATACATTGCAGCTAATATGCATTAATATGCACAGGACATTATTCACACAAACTGTGGAAACAGTTTCTACACTCAGAAGTATATTCATTAGTCAGGTAGACAATAAAACTGTTAATAAACCGGCTAATTCCTTCGTCTCTTTAACGGATGCTAGCAAACTGCTAAGCTTTAATTAAATGAGCGCTCGTAAACCCCGGCCAACCATCAACATCTTAAGAAAACGAGTTACGTGCTGCCATGCGCTGCAGAAACTGCATTCTATCTCGTCTGAGTTGGGGTAAAATCAAAGAAACTGTGTGAGAACTTACAAAGCTCGTAATTTTTTTGCCAAGTTCCTTATACCAATGGCATTTTACTTTTGTCTTGTAACTGTGGGTTATATGACCATCAAGATATATACACATCTTAGCAAATCTTATTGCTAGCTATGCTATCGCGCGGGGGGCAATAGTCGTTTACTTATCATTGAGAAACATTGGTTTTTCTCTTCTCTGAGAAACAAAATTCCTTAGTACGCTCTTGTGATCACTCATAAAGCGTATTTAGCGATGTTTTGACGTAATAAGGACCTAAAATAATAAAGTATTTCAACAGAGAAACCTCAATTCGAAATTGAACTCCAGAAATCTATGCAGAAAGTGAATAACTAGCTAGATGTCTCCGCGGCAAAGTATAAGACACACATTTAGGAACTCCCGGGTTCGAACTCCGTTGGAGCCATCACCCTGATCTTGTGTTTTCTTCGTGTCTTTCCCAGGTCGGTAGGTGGTGGTCGGCTGGGGTGGTTCCTCTTCTACCACGACTTGCTGTCAACGTCGACTACTGTTCTTTCATAGATAGGTGACGTAAAGTTCGCGCTGTGTAAAGGATTTGTCCCTAACACTTAGATGACCGGTAATTCCTCTTCGTGGGGGCTGCTGGTTCCCGGTTGAGGATGGTCCAGCTGATTTACAAGGATTGGTACATTTTAGTCATTAACATCTCCTCCTTGCAAGCGCGTATAGTCACCAGAATCTGTTCACTCTCAGGGTCTCTCCTTCGTCCCAAGTTTCACTAACAGCCAATATCTGAAAGGGTTTGAATGAATGAGTGCTAAGCCCAAGTCTGAATATGGCATCCTAATTCCCAGTAGCCTCCAATAGAACACTATTAATATATTTTATATAAATTTTCTCAAAAAATGTTAAAAAGTGTATTTATGATGCGGCAAATAAAATAATTATATTTGCTTTATACTTCCTTACATTTTCAGAATGATTTTATTTAAAATAAATGTATTTTCATCACGTCAGTCGTGAATGTGTGAACTTCGTAGAAGCTGATATAGCATGAAAATCCTGTCATGGAAGTCCTAATGATCTGTGCGAATCTTTTATTTTTATTCCTATTTGAAGCCCTTTATACTCATTTCTGTAACTATTAAAGTATATGTACAAAATAAAATGTATCATAGTCTGGAAAACAGCTTATAAATGTGCTAAGCATGCAAGATTGCACATCTGAGCGCAATGTAAACATTCTAAGTAAAGCACTGTAGAACTGTTTCTTTTATGGTAAAGTTTAACGCCTACTTTTACTACTTGCGGTAGCGCAGGTGACACGGATGATACCCGGAATGAAGATGGAGCACCAATGGAATGAGATGGCGGAGGAAAATGGAGAACCCGGAGGAAACCCAACTCTGCGCCGCTTTGTCCCCATAAATGCCACATGCGGATCAAACCCGGGCCACTTTGGTCAGAGGAAAATGGTCTAAACACTCGGCCACGTAGCGGCAACTGTACAGCTGATTGTTGAAATATACCGGGAAGCTATTCCTTTCAGAAGTAACAAATAGTTTGACAAAGCGGATGTTGACATACTACTGATTCTTTTCTCCATATTAAGTCGAATCTTTTTTAAGAGGTCTTCTATTTGACATTTAGAACTGCTCAGAACATTATATTTTTCCCATAGGTTGGACGTAGTTGTTACTCTAGGCTTCTAATCCTCAGTAGGTACATTCGTAAACTAAATGTAAACGCTTTGATGTAATTAAGGTGCAACAGCAACTGGGAAAGCGTAAAAAATATGCTTTACTATATTATATCATTCACAAGTACTATCGTTAAACAGCCATTAAATTTTCATATTTGGAAAGCTTCCAGGCATAATAACTAAAATAAAGAAGGCATAGTAATGTGTAGCTTTCTACCGCACCTAGAAGAGAATACAAATTACACTTGGATCCATTCCACGCACACTCTTTTAATTATTCAGTTATTCAAAAAGAGATTCATAGTTCATTTGCAGGAAATTTAAAAATTTAAAAGATTCTTCTGGTTACATTTTTCGCTGCCAGTATTATTAAGTAATTAATGTATTCATACATCATTCTAACTATTTTATAAACTGAAAAGTTTATGCAATAACGACTGTGTCCTACAGCTTGCTATATAAACTGTCTATGGATGCATTACTAAAGCAAATAATTAAGAAGATTTACGGACTCAGGTTTGAGAAACACGTAAGGCCATATTACATATAAGATGCTTTATGGCTTTTGAGTTTGCACAACTATTATTCATGGCAAACTGTATTTATCTAGGCGTCTCAATTAAAACACACATTTCAATTAGTTAAGGCACTCTTCAGTGAAACTTCTGTTCTTGCATTTAATCAGTAGGCGTCTTACAAAAGTATCAAGTTCGATTCAGGACTGTAAGAAAGCTGCAATACAAGATCGACCAAACACACATTTTTGCACTATCTAGGAAAAGTTCGAAAAAGGAGACCAAGTTAACACTAATCCACTGCATTTTTGGAGACCTGTCATTAATTAGTAATATCACTTTCATAAGAATTCAGTGATTGTGTAAAAGCATTAAATAAAATGTCTAAATCTATGAATCCCTTATCGAATGTATTATTTTCGCGTTTGGGAGTAAGTAAATTCTGCCAATTTCATGAAGTAACAACAACCGAGTAACTGAATGAGCCATATATATATATATTAAATTGAAGGGTGCAGAGAAGCTAATAGCATTAATAAATTAAACATGATTACAGCTAAAACACACTGAAATGGCAAATGCTATTATATTCCATGTATTTAAGTATAAATACATCAAAGTTGGTGAAATTAGGACAAAAGACATTTATATTGATTGTTCAGATTGAACATAACAAACGTAAATCAACGGGAAATCATAAACACAGGTATGTGATAAATAATGATGCACCAATAAATGAGTATTCAAGGAATTGAAAAAGTTAAATAGTAAAAACCCTGTTTACTATTCAATTCTTGCACATTTTTATTGCAAAGTTTCAGACATTATATTTCGCATTTTAACTACTTCCGTTACCGGATTGTAATCTAATGCAGTGTATTAGGAATGAATTAGCAAACCACGATCAAGAAGTATAGTATTTCTGCAATTATCACAAATAAAGAACGGATTGTAAATTATGGAACTACTTCAATTAGCCATAATATGTCGTTGTTGCTGTCACCATTAGTTATGAGTATGATGATATATCATAAAAAGCTCAAAAACACATTGTCTTTTTATAACACACAAATATTGTGAGGCTGAGCGCGGCACACAACAAAGGACGGTCGGGCTAGTGTACTTCACAGCGCATACCAAGCCGGCGAGCAAACAGAGGCCGTTAAGGATAGGGTGTCTCGTGCGACTGTGTGTAAGTGACTAACAACAATAGGCACGGCGCCTATCAAAGGTGTTCACGGCCAAGCTTCCCTACACCACTCATGCGAGCAAACACATGCCAATAATCAGAGTGGCACAGTGAAAAGTGGTTTTCTCCAGCAGTTTCGCGAAGTGTCCGACTGTCGGCTTGTTTGAAAACCTTCGCGAAAGGTCCGTGTTACATCATCCTTGCTTAATAAAGAGGCGAGGAAACAGCACAAGGGAGGGTTAGACTTAAGTCAGTCAGCTTGTTAGGAAAATCTCATATCAAAAGCTCCAAATGCCCTTGCACCTAGGCACGCATGAACTTTTCGAATCATGGACTGTCGCAACCTGTCAAATATTTCCTGATAGTTTTATATATGATACGGTCATAGTTTCGCCGGTTTTTATGACAAATGGAATAAGAGCTTTTCTGTCCAGTCGTCTGCTGCATAAACGAATTGTCTGAGATGCCCTCAGAGATATACAAGGATTGAGGTCGGGAGAAAGTATAGGCGCCTGTGACAAAATGCACTGCATTCCCATCATGCGTAAACCACAGTTTCTTCTGATTTGCAGGAGCACCTCTTGTGCTGGTTCTCGGAGAGCGTTCTGAATAAAGTCTCTGTACACAGCACCTGTAGCACATACTGGGAGAATGTCAGCCATTCACCTACAATTCCAGCTTACAAATTAACCCCAAATTTATGCTGATACCTAGTCTGCACTGTAGTAAGGGTATTCAGAACTACCCATATTGGTTGGTTGTGGAAATGTGTTATTCCATCTTTTCCAAACGTTGCCTCGCTGTACACAAATCGGAACAAACAAGTGATTGGCATTTTGGGCAGGTAACGATAGGCAACAGTTTTCCCGTGGTTCATGATCGGCAAGCAAAAGGTCCTGTGCACGTTGAAAATAATCGAGATGCAGGAGATTCTCGTGCTCTAGTGCGTGCTGTAGTTTGAGAAATACCACGTACCAGGGCCAGCTGCCTTGGGCTGATACTCGGATCTTCTACGACCGGAGAATGTGTTCATCCTGGTCAAGAGTACGAGCAACTCTAGGTCTTCCTCGATCACTAGCCTATGGTGCCCTGGATTATGTCTGAGCAACGTGACAATAAAGAGCAGCAAAGTTTGAATGACTCTGTGTCTTTGGTCTGGAAACGACCTCTGGTAGAGGCATGCAGCCTCGCTTTCATTTGCATTCGCGCGCCATACATAGAATCATATTTACCTGCTCATGAAATGAAACTTGTCATTGTGGAACCAAACACTTGCGCTTTAACATGTACAGAATTGAAACGTTAAAGACAGACAAACAGGTACACTTTCAGTTGCTTATTACAATACATAAACAACAAATGTAAACAAGTTTTCATGGCCAAATATTGTCATTTACGTAAGTTTCAATTAAACAAACCATTGTATGAATAAGTGCATAGATAAATAGTGTTGTTTAGGCTGGACCTGAAAAGTCGTAGAAGGTAAACGTTTAATAAATTAATAAGGTAAGAACGCAAAAACGAAACATGGTTTTAGAAGATAAATCTATATGAACTTCTTTATTCGCTTCGGTATAAGGAACGCGTGTCCAATAATTCTAAAAGTATTTTACAATCAGCCTGTATTTTTGCTAGAAATACAAAAGGTCAAAGTGTATATCTGCTTGGAGCATAAAACTTCACATATGCATTTAAGCGATGCCTGACATTGCTGACAAAGCGGCAAACTAGGAAACTGCCGTATGCTGTGCCATAGAGATTTGTGGCTGGTTGTTCTCCAGACCTGAGTCGAGCGTGACTAACAGCGGAAGCGAATACCATACAGAAGCGTCGTTACATGTACGTTCTCCCAAGGGAGTACACTGCTTCCTAAGGGTATATAACTTATTTTTCTCTTTGATGCTGTGTTTGGTTCAAGATATACATCGAGGCACTGAAAGTGTAATTTTCTGTAGTCGAATAATTCATAGTAGTATTTTCAAATGCTTATACTTAATTATAGAAATTACTACTTGTTGTAATTCAATTGGTTTCTAGAATATGAACACAGGGTTTAAAAAAATTGCTTGGTATCTCAAAAATGGCTTAAGCTGAAAAAAAAGAACTTGCAATGCGACTACTTACCGTTGATTTGTTATCTACAGCATACACCTTCATAGATGAAGAAATTTTTTAAAAAAGTTTAAATGCATTAATTGTGGATTTGATAATTAACTTTGCCGTTGTAATAGAGCAATTGCTTAGTTTAATGTGTAACAGAATGTTTTGTACAAAGCTAATGATCCTGGACTACCTGGTCCTACAAGTCAGACATTGAAGAGTGAACGCAAGGAAGCAAACGGTGGTCTATACTGAAAAGTGCTGTCCATTTCGTGGCGCAGTTACAACCGTGCAGAAAACCTCAAGTAGTAAATTATCTATGTGAAGCATTTGTGCAAACCATTGAGGTGAAGAGAAAAAACTGATGCACTGATGTGATTACATATTACGGTAGCAATTATCAAATCACCTGCACTTTTACCCCAAAATACCTCTATACAGAGTGTTCCAAAACGACACCCAACCAAGATATGGACGTTGTTGCTGAGACCCTATGTGATAAAAATATGGTTTTCAACGCTAATAAAGGTACACAAAATGTCTCATTGTCAGCGTGACTAAGGCAGCTAACCCGAAACAAAGACTCATGTCTGGGAAGCTATTGGATGTTGGGAAGCACTTAAATAACCTATACCCTTGGTAGCCTGTTTATTCTTCCACAGTGAACCCAGAATGAGTGATCCTTGGACTATGATACATATTTGAAACAAGCAACCAGTCTACAGCAGTGACCTAAGGTTTAGGAGAAATTACACTATGATTGATACGTTCTTCCGTAGTCAGCAAGTTCGGGGCTTGCTATCTCGTGAATCCATCATTTTAGAAGACAAAACTACCAGTTTAGCACTGATTGGTTCTGTACGTGTGCCCTCCAGCAGCTGATGAGGAGGAATGGTTGTCAATTGTGAAGTAATTTTCCCCTCCCGTTAGTAACAACTGCATAATGCTCCTGTTTCAATGAATCCACAAAAACTGACAGATATTCCAAAACTTTCGTAATATATGCATAACCCTCAGAACATAGCTCTCTATGACGACCTGGGAAACACTGCTCGTGCAAGAGATGACATCTAGATGTTGATGTGTCAGATGATTTTTTTTTTTTTTTTTATTTAACGTCCTCCAACATTGTGTCATATCGGACGGTGTGTCAGATGATAATAATAACAGTGGAGCAGAGGACCAGGCGGCATATATATTCGTTTCAAAGGGTTTATTACATCTCATCTCAATCACATTTTCAGTTTGAAATAAACAAACGAATATAAAGAAATTGCTGTGGAGATATTAAGTTTAGTTGCTCACAAAATACCATTTTAATCACACGAATGTAAGCTGCTGGAAATAGTTCATTTGCAAATCAGAATAATTTGAATTAAAAACAGATGGAGTTGAGGTTTAAATACTGAACGTTCGTTCAATGGCACATTAGGTTCTTTAAAAATGACAGTATTAACGAAACGGTGCTGTAGAATGAAAGTAAATGGTGCATGTATATTTAAAGTAGAAAAAGCAAACCTTTTTACTTTCATCGTTATTTCTACCCTTTATTGTATTGGATTGTTGTTCCAAAGCATTGTTCTAACGGCACCTAGATAGTCGAAACGTATGCAGATAGCATGTGGCACTAAACCTGGCACATATTTTGGGAAAGGTAAAGTAATCTGCAAGACAAGTGGCTGGGATTATGCACGAGGAGTAAAGGAATGCACGCTGGCGCAGGATGAGTAACAACATAAACCGCTGCATTCCATTATCAGTCACATCTCTGCACCTGAATTTATGTTGTAGAGAAAGTAAAAATTACACCTGCTTCTAAAACTTAGTTTTAGTCTTGAGTTTTAGAAAGCACATTTTATGTTTACGAATATTTAAAGCGTTTTGACGGCCAAATGAATGTGTGCTGACAAAATTTAACTTTATTTTCCCGTAGGTATTTGAAGTTTACCATCGCTTGGTATTCGTTCAGACAGTGAAAACAATTATGGGACAACCGACTTTAAATTTGCTTCAGATATCTTAGAAAACGGAATTTCAATAATTGTGAGCAATATTTCAGTATTCTACACAGATTTTTCAAGTTGTCTGCAGAAACACTGAGTGGACAAATTAACATTAAAGGGCGATGAAAGTTGAAATGTTTCAAATGTTTGACTGAACTTATAATTTAAAAACAAATGCGCCAGCTTATAGATTCATATAATAGCTGTGAGTTTTATTTATTTACCTTTAAAGACATTTTGCTTTCTAGAGCAATGCTATAAAGCATTAAGTTCAGCTAATATGTCCTAAACATGTATGAAAGACAATACAAATCGTGTAATATGGATAGATTTTCATGAATGTATTGCAATAAGTTACCAAACTATACAGAAATATGAAGAAATTACCAACAGAGGTTAAATTAAAGTGTGCAAAATATGTTGCAGATTTCAAGAATACTATAAAAAGAGATTACACTGTAGAGCTTTGTGTTGAGTAATTCTATGTTTACCCTGACCATGATGAAGCAGCATGGTACATGCAGCGTTGTTTCAGAATCGGAAATGCTGCGATGGGTACTACAACATCCGCTCCCTTGCTGCCCGAGTAAGACATACATCGTATTTCATTAGTATGTGGTACTGCCGGGTGGAACGATGTACCATCTTCAGTTGAGGGGCGAGAACAAAAGACCAGATAGAGCCGTGCAGCATAAGTTGTTGGGGTGATGGAGTAAATATAGACGAAGGGGGCCTTTGCACGCAGACGTCGTCACACACCCTACTTGCTCTCATGGGAGTCCTGCAGGGCGGCACAACCAACCTGGCAAAAGGTCACGTTGACACAATCGATTCATGCACCTCGATCGCCATCTCTGCAACTTAATCCAAACAAATTTGCCGTCTTTTCAAATCTAAGCTGACAGCTAAAGCAGCGTATTTTTCAATAACATAGCTGTCATTGAAAAGGTAAATGCGAGCCGAAGGAGTATCTTTATTTTATAAATTCAAATCATTGTCACCTTACATAACAGGTGAGGAAAATAGAGTAAGAGAAAAGCAAACTTTCAGAATAGAGATGCACAGAAATATTTTGTAGAGCAGAAGAACATTTATAATGTACCACTGTTTAAAAATGGGGAAGGCAATAATAACCTAAAGGAACATGCGAGGCAGGATAGTACTTAAAAACAGAGGTATCGACAAATTCAAACTGAACATCACAACACATATGTCACAAATTGCTGATGCCACAAAAATATTATTTGTAATTTGTTATGTTTCAAAGAGGCCTGTAGTCTCTGTGTAATAAGTTTTTCTCTATCTATCTCTTATGATTTACCACTTATATACAATTATAAGATGCATTCCGAATGAAGAGTACTTCATGAACCATTCCCATGTAATTCAAGATATAAAGATTGTGTTTAGCGCGTGAATATCGTAAATGTGGTTAGGGTATGTTGATCAAAGTCGTTAGAGACTTTGACAACATTTGAAATTGCGAAGCATTTGATCTGCAAAGGGTTGTTTGTGTTGGGGAGATTTTCAAGAGTAATCTTCGTGCCGCATCGTTGGCAGATGCTCAACTTAAATACTAATTTTGATATTTATCCACACCTAGTTTACCAGTTATGCGGTTCGTAGACATGGACCTGAACACAGTCTTTTATCTAAAAAGGCTTAATTTTCAATGTAATGAGCCACAAAAAATTGTATTTCCGATGAAACCTCGACATTCAACTTTTTGGCGGAATTCCATATTTCCGCTACTCGCTAGATACGTAGAGAAAGTAAAAAGGTGCTAATAATGGGCCACGAAGTAAAAACTCGGAATATCTAGGGAATTATTGACTTTTACGAAAATATAAGCCAATTTTCTAACAACTTTTATTTACAGTATTTCAATATGTGGTACAAAGGATGTATAAGAAGTTTCCAAATTATTTGAATATATGGATACACTGTTCGATAAATTGTGTTTTCTGATTACCATAGCAAACGGCGCCATTCCCAATGCGTAACCGTGTACGATTATTTTGTGTTTCACTGTTATGCGAGAGAGAGAGAGGGAGGGAGACAGACAGACAGACAGACAGACAGACGGACGGACGGACGGACGGACGGACGGACAGACAGACAGACAGACAGACAGGCAGGCGGGGGGACGGACGGACGGACGGACGGACGGACGGACAGACAGGCAGGCAGACAGGCGGGCGGGCGGGGGGGCGGACGGACGGACGGACGGACGGACGGACGGACGGACGGACGGACAGACAGACAGGCAGGCGGACGGACGGACGGACGGACGGACAGACGGACAGACAGACAGGCAGGCGGACGGACGGACGGACGGACGGACGGACAGACGGACGGACAGACGGACGGACAGACGGACAGACGCACAGACGGACAGACAGGCAGACAGGCAGACGGACAGACAGGCAGACAGACAGACAGACAGACAGACAGACAGACAGACAGACAGACAGACAGACAGACAGACAGACGGACGGACGGACGGACAGACAGGCAGACGGACAGACAGGCAGGCAGACGGACGGACGGACAGACGGAGCGAGAGAGAGAATCAGTAAGGGCAGAAAAAAAACGGGCGAGGGAAGAGTGACAATGAAAAGCAGACCAGAGGGAAAGTAATGGATCCGTAGCTAACGCAGCCACACGAGCGAAGATACATCGTCTGCTACTAAGGAGTAACCTCAAGGATATGTTAAATTCATTTTTGAGAACTTAATATTGAATAGAAATATTAGCTGTTCCTTGAGCTATTGTCTTTAGGGTAGTGGAGAACATGAGAACAGGACTCACTCACTCACTACTACACTTCGGTTTTAACCGGGGATTCAGAGGATTTCTTCACCAAAGCGACTCTATATTGAGAAGACAAAAAGAAAATTCATGGTAATAGTTGGCTGCCCAGAGCATAAATAAGAGAAGTATTAAAATACCCTCGCCCTTCCATTCCTTCCCTGGCAAAGGAGGAAACTGGAGCACGTTAATTAATTTCCCTTACTTTTATGTACGCCAACGTTTTACTGCAACACAAACATTTGTGTGTCTGATGCCATGCTTATTGACTGTTATAAAATCCGTGGAGAAGCCGAAATCCTGTTGACGAAAATGCCCTATGACCTCAATCCCTGTAAGCCATTGAGTACCCATAAAACGAGAAGTATGACCTAAGCTACACAACCATCAATGCTTTAATTGCGTCATTTGTTAATTGGACATGTAAACAGAGCTCATAGCTAATAGCTCAGATGTAAAGCATTCACTTAGGGCGTTCAAATCACAGTGACGGCGGCCTAGTTTCGTTTTCGTATATTTTGCTTCTTTTCTGCTCGACGCCCATAAATCCTATTCTGGCATCAAATCTCATAGCTTTCCATAACGTTATATAATGAAATGCGCCTTAATTATGTTTATCCATTGCAACAGTACATCAAACCTAGCTTCCAGCTTCTGGTGATAAGACCCAATGGCTTTATTACTTTTTATTTCTTTCTTTTTCTGCTTAGCTCCATACATTGCTGAAAGAGGATGCCGTTCCCTCTTCTGCATATTATGACTATTACGCTACAATTTAAGTAATGTAGAGGACGTTGATAAACATTCTGCTGTTCTTGCGCTTATTTCGCAGGGCTATGTGGCCACCAGAGCACGCAGCATTTGCGACATCTTCACAGTGCACTTCGAAGAGGCGAGCAAAGGTTGGTGTGGACAGGTCGTCCTCGTGTATCTACAGAGGATGAAAACGGCCTCTCTTGAAGGAAGGGCAAAGTTATCCCCTGCTTATTATCACCTTGTCTTCATTCTCTAGTAGTAGTTCTCTGAATTCACAACAGACGTGAGGAAATTAAAGAAGGGTAACCGACGCCCATATAGGTAACAGATTGGCATATCAGTATAGTATTGGAACGTCTTCGCAGAAAAGTAATCTTATTGGGCGATGTTACATTCAGTATTTCAAGTAGGCGTTTATTACATTTGTTTACGGGCCAAATAAGACTCCTTATAAGTTATCTCTGGTCAGTGGTGCAAAGAGTCATCCAATGAGTCTTGCTGTTTAGGCGTGGATATCGCAGGATTGGGAAGGTATGATGTAACGCGTACATGGAAACTTGAGCGAAATGCCATAGAAAACACTTGGGAATAACTAACAGAATAAAAATTCCTTCGGGAATATGGTGGATTCCATGCCTCGAAGATAGAAGGCAGTGTTAAATAGCCTGAGTTCAGGTCTTCTAAATACAATTAAGTTATGTATGCTTTTATTTTCCCAAAAAAGCATATAAATAGCTCAAAAATCATAGAATGAATATACATACGCCAATATAAGGCATTATTTGCAATTGTTTAATAACAATTATGTAATATAAAAAATGAAGTCACTCTACTATAAAAATGGACGAATAAAACACGCGGATCCGCTGGTTCTAATCGTCACGCAATGAACCAATCTAAAACGCTGACACCAAACATTCTGCATGAGAACATCTACTTTACCTGTGTATTTTTGCGAAGAACCATTTTGAGCATGCTTTCCCGGTGGTTATTTTATATAACAATATAATACATTTTTCTCAACGGAACTATAAGTATAATGTGTAGTGTAATATATGTGGAAATGTGACTTAAGCTCTTCTATTTCTGTGAAGCCATAGTGATAGTTTGAAGTTTTACAACGCCCAATCATTTTTTTCGAGCGCTGTGCATTGATGAAAATGAGCTACAGTTGAAGGTTTTAGCGGCCGAAACAAGTCAGGTATTGTATGTCATAATGAGAATATCAAAGTTCTAAGGCTTTCACGGCCGGTGTCAATACTAGATGCAATATTAACCGGGCTTGTGGGCCGTGGTCTATTGGGTTCCTTCTTCCCAAACGTTTCGTCTGCGACTACGGCAGACATCTTCCAGTGGCGCCACTGAAGATGTCTGCCGTAGTCGCAGACGAAACGTTTGGGAAGAAGGAACCCAATGGACCACGGCCCACAAGCCCGGTTAATATTGCATCTAGTATAATGAGAATAGTTTAAAGATGTGACCTAAGTACGCGTACCAAGAATGAGGGTAAGCAAAACTATAAGTTAGGAATGTTTCCTTCTAGGTAAGCAAAGTGTTTGGAATGCTCAATGCTTAATGCCCATTTCTGTGTCCGACACACGATAACATATGGAATAGAGACTATCAGCAGACTCAGCTGCATGTTGGAAATCTCGAATTGTGTAAACCGCACTGCAACACAACGTGGGACTTAGAAATATTTTGCTCTCCTAATGCGCTTAATCATTTTTCCATGGCTGTACAATGTACAGCAAACCTACAGTCTGTGCGGAATAAGTTGGCAGAAAGAGATAGCGATTTTAGTCAGAAATAACCTGAGTCTGCTCCCTTGAGTAGAATGAAGAACCCTCATTAAGGGAGTAGCTTTTCCGGTCAAAATCGTTCTTATTGTCAAATCTCTTTCACCGTGACACCTCTCACTCAGTATTGGCTAGTTATAGCAGTGGCAGTCAGCCCACTCCTTCCCCTTGAGAGGATCGTCATAACACTGCGTGCGAACGAGAGGGTGAGTACTGCTTTCTCTTTCTACATGCTGGCTGCCAACTTATTCCGCACAGAATATAGCAACTGCCGTGCAATGAGTGCGGTTGGTCTGCGCTGATCATCGAGAGAAGTATGTATAACGAAGGTCACTCTCCTTAATGCGTTAGTTTCCCCACTGGCCTGCATTTATGTACTTGGAATTGCCGCGTTGAGTTCTGCAGCTCTTTTAGCGCACGTAGGGACACCTGCGTGAAGTACGGGTCTCATGGGTCACACATGGTATGTATGGAAGCAACCAATAACGTTTTATTCAATTTTATTCAGTACAGTTTTTGTCAAATGCACAGGGTATTAGGCATTACATCAGCTTGTTCTGATAAAAAAGCAACCAAAATTTGGAAATATGACTTAATAGAGGTATATTTTGTAGTTCCCTTTTAAAACGGCAAACTCTGCTCAAAATATAGGAAAAGGCCATTTGAGATGTTTATCTGGAGCTGCGCTTCAAGCGTAGAATAGAACGATTGCTAGGGGTAATAATATCAATACAGAAGTATAAGCCAAATGATGATGGAATTTACAGTTCCTAAATGTAGACACCAATCCAAGCTTAATCCCAGTGCACTGGAGACGGATCTTGAGCTAAGTATACGGCAAACAACTAAATAACGAAAGCCTCCGGACTTAATGCACTGAGCTACGGATTTCCTGGGCCAGCTCACCTCCGGAAAAAAGAAAGCCAAGGCTGGATTCTAAACTACTCTGCTCATTCCCCAGCTACCACTGTTAGACGTGTTAGACGTCAGGTGTTCAAGACAAAGCTATTTGGATCTGACATTGATTTCAGTAACGCAAATTTCCGATTGTAAAATTGTGATATTCAGTAGGTAACCCTGGTGCTGATGGTTTCCGATAGTGTAATATAGCTCACTGATAGCATTATAGTTAGTGCTAGCATTACCAGGAAAGGGGGGAGGACTTTATGCCTACCTTCCGTAATTTTTTAAATTCTGTATTTTAATTTTTTTGATTAAAGGCATGTAGTTAATAGTTATTGTTGACCACCGTTTCTACTGCTGAATTGCGCAATTGTTTCAAAGTTTTCATTGTTGGTATTTTTGAGAAAGAATGAAACGTCAAGGTGGTTATTAAGTACTGCTTTGCCGATATAATGTGATTCATATAAAGGTAATAGTTAAACAATGTTAACTACTACCTTTGTGAACATTACAAGATAAAATACCCAATTTTAAAATAAATTTGTTTAAAAAACTCTGAGACATTTTGATACCAGTGGTGGTCACCTCCGTTGGTAGCATAAGTTCAGTAATAAGGATCAGCATAATATCTAATGCTATTCAAGTGAAAAAGAAAAAAAGGACTAGTTAAACAGTGTTAAATAATTGCTTTATAAACATCATAAGATATAATAGAGAAATTTAAAATAAATTTGTTTTAAAAACTGCTCAAACATTTTGTTACCCTTTGGTAATCTAAGTTCTGGAACAACGTCTGTTAACGCTAGGGTAATGCTCAAAAATCCATGCCACACATCATCGCTTTAGAGACATTGTACTTGAAAGTGCCTCAACTAACGACTTCCCTAACTGATTTTCGAATATGTCCAAATCATTTGATGAATGCAAATAATAGTCTGTTTGTTGTCACGATAATTATTTGAAGAATTTCGACCTTTGAATAACTAACTTGTAACATTACATGAGCTTAAAGGGAAAAGTAAATTACAAAAAAGAAACTTAACACATTTTGCGAGTATTATTCCCTGGAATAATTAAAATGGGAAGTGTCTCATTTTCCCTGTAGTTATGATGATTATCGTGGCAGTGATTTGCTAATTTCAAATTTCGTAGTAAAACACAGTCTTATTGATTTTCATTCAAATAATAACCCTATAATTAATATCCATTATTAACAAATGAACATTTGAGATACTAACACAACATGCAGTGCGAATAGATGTAAATTCGTGTTTTCTCACTCTGTAATTGAATCAAAGCAGAAGTGATCCTAATAATAATTGTAATCTATTATGTTTAGGTTGTATCCTGCTATAATCAGTACTACAAGTAAACAAAGCATTACTTCAAAAGCTTGACTAATATGGCTATTTCACGTTTGAAGTTCCTTTATCATTAATAAATATACGGAATTAAAGAAAGATATATTCAGTTTGAAACAAAACATCACGTCGCAGTATAGTGCATCATTAGTACCAAATCCCGAATTAGGAAGCTATGTACATACTAGAAAGCAGGGGTGTACTACTTAAAAAAAGTATACACCCTCTGGAAAGTTATTTTTGTCCAAAGCAAACTAATTAATTATATGAAATTTTATTTGATCTTTAAACTTCCATTTACTTCTCAATGCTCTGGAATCGGAAACACATTAAAAATAATGTTCTTTGCATAAAATTTCTTTAGAATATAAATGAGGCGTAATTATTGGATGGTTGTGATGTTCTTGGGTTCAATTACCACACAGTAATTGCGATTAATTTTTAGAAATTTTCTTTAAAATATTCCTTCATGTGTTGCTTGCGCAATGTGAATTAAACGGTCAAAATGTTCTGGAACAGCTAATCCAAACTTCATAAAACTCTGTAAGGAGACGTCTAAGTTGGAAAACAGAACACAACACAAATGAGATTTTCACGTCATTGTTTCAGCCTTTATTTTCAGATGTAACTCGAGCGTCCCTTTAAGTTTAGAGTGACAAGGGTCCACATTCAGGGTGTCCCAGAATTCAACCACACAATCTGCATGGAATGCATAAGGGTCCCAAATAAGCGTTGTGAGATGGAGGACCTATAAACTTTTGTTAACGTTGCAAGCTATGGTGCCTTTTTGAAGTTGGGTATCCTGCAGAAACGTTTATCTAACGTAAGTGTACAGCACATTTTCACTCGGGATGCTTAAGTCTTGCTCACACAGTCGGAAAGTGATATTAAACACAGACTACAGGAAGCAGAACACCATTAGCTTTGCCAGTTGTTCGTTTTGCAATGGTATCCATACCATTCATAACACTTTAGTTGTTTTCAATAATGTTAGATTCCGTTCTAATACATTTTTGGGGTTCAGAAAGATATGCGCAAGTGAGTGAATACAATGTTATTGGATTCGTGGCTTTCTGACAGTGAATGAGTGTGAATGAGTGAGTGTGAGTGCGTGAGTGAGGGAGTGACTGAGTGAGTGAGTGAGGGAGTGAGGGAGTGACTGAGGGAGTGAGGGCGTGACTGAGGGAGTGAGGGAGTGACTGAGGGAGTGACTGAGGGAGTGAGGGAGTGACTGAGTGAGTGAAGGACTGTCTAAGTGACTGAGTGAGTTACTGAGTGAGTGACAGAGTGAGTGGGTGACTGAGTGAGTGAGTGAGTGAGTGAGTGAGTGAGTGAGTGAGTGAGTGAGTGAGTGAGTGAGTGAGTGAGTGAGTGAGTGAGTGAGTGAGTGAGTGAGTGAGTGAGTGAGTGAGTGAGTGAGTGAGTGAGGGCCCGTCGATAGCTAGGTCATTTGGACCCCAGGCTAAGATCTTATTTACTTCTTTGTATTGTTTTCACGGTCGACAATTTGAGAGAGGTTTTATTTTGTAGGTAGAAAATACATTTTACAGGAAATTAGACTCTTCCAAAGATATGAAGAAATGTACCTAGCTTTCAATTGTGGTACTGGTATCAAACAGCTGACGAGCATGATAACTGCTTCGGTTCATTAAACAAGTAAGATTTTCCTGGAAGGATTGTTCGTACCTTATAACCTACCAGAAACAAATTGTAGTGTGAACGTTCATGAACGTCGTATTTTATTTGCTTGCTGAATCCAAGCAAATAAAATAAGTGATATAAACAGATTATATCTAGGTCGCAGACACGAACCTGCGTCACATCCCATTATAATTTGCATAAAGCCAGCGCTTTACCAACTGAGCCCAAAGAGTACCCGGCTCCTGGAAGCATGTAATATGAATGTTGGTGAATACATATAACGCTACAAAGTTAACTGCGCATTCACAAATTACCTAGCATATCGTACATGAGTGGCTAATGAACCATTTTCTGCTCTGTGTATCTAATGCGGTAGACTTTTCACAGCTACTCCAAAACATGGCTGACGCATTTCCATTTGCCGAGCTTACTGATATGCATTTGATTTATGAGGAAGCTAAAGGACACGTGTTTGTAACTGGACAGCCGTAGAGAGATAGATTTCCAAGCAGACATCATGCTTACCACTGAGCATTCCAAAATGTCCATCGGCATTTGCGGGCAATTGGGTCTTCAAAGGTGCATAGATCCGATGACGGCGCAAGCTGAAAATGGTCTACTCCAGTCTCTAAAGAATATGCTTGCCAGCGTCCGTATGGATCCTTCTACCAGCAGCCGTGTAACTCCAAAAAGCTGAAATATAAATAGTTCAATACTCATCTATATACTCCAATCATCTGTTTAAGGCAAAAAAAAAAAAAAAAAAAAAAAAAAAAAAAAGTGGACTCGATCCATCAGAAAAGTTCTGATGGACAATGAAGTGGCAGAATGACCAGCCAACTTCTCGGTTCTCTTCATCAACGACACCATGTTAAACATGCCAGCTATCCGTAGATATTCAGCATCAAAGTGTCGGCGGGCATCGTGTCCTAACAAATAGTTGGGCCGTATCTACTTCCCACACGGTTATACGGCACGTTTATCTTAAATTAGTCACTGATGTTTTGCTTTAGTATTTAAGAAGACTAAACATTCGACGTCAGATGCGGTTGCAGCACGATGTAGCTCATACCCAGCTCAATACGAAATTATGTCGATGGCGTGTTTCCTAGACAGTAGATCGGTAGAGACTACTCTGTAAGTTGGCCACCGGACTCTCAGGAAGTCATTCCTCTGCATTCTTTGTATGGAAACATTTTAAGAGTCTTGTACACAAAGCATCAGTTGACACTAACGAGCAGTTAGTAGTACGGTCTTGACTGCTTGTGATGAAATTTAGAACACTCCAGGGCTTTTTGAGAGAGTAGAAGAATAATTTATTTGCAGATGCATTTTAGCAAGGGACGCTTCACGCCGTCACATCAAGCAATTCCTTTGGTGATCTTTTAATTTTTGCACTTAAAATACATTTTTATCTTAGTCTTCCAGTGTTCCTTATTTGTTGCTCACGCAGAGGTGCAAAACTAGAGTAGAGTTTAATTAATGTTTCTTATATAGTTTCACTCATGTACTTTATGTCTTTACATCGAAGAAAGTCATTTACTTTCTCATTTGCCAAGAGAGATAGAAACCTCTTACTATTTTGAATTGTACCTGAGAATGAACAACACAGGTCAAAGTGAATAACATTTGATGCACCTATTTGATGTACGTACTGATTCGATTGGGTAATACATTAGAACTTTGGTACCTTTTGAGTTAGTTTGTTATTCACAACACCACTTCTAAATACATATATCGCACATTTCTTTCGCGTAACTCGTGAAGAAAACGAGTGGTTTTGAACAGCAAACCACTGCAACAACAGGATAGGAGAAAGTAATAAATAAATAAATTAAATTAAAATTAAAAAGGCAGATAAAATGAAAGTTTTAAATCTCATCCTGTTCTTCCTCCATCTTCTTTACCTTACGTCTATGTGTGTCTTTAATCACAACCGCTACTGAGCAACTGTAACTTGAGTTAGCGTGATTTCCGACCATTTAGCAATGTCCTCAGAATCGTGCTTGTAACCTACAGGATTTATGCTACCGCATGGAATTCAGAAACCTTACCCTAAGTTCCCCCAAAAAGTGTATCTTCGCAATCCTGCAATTGGTGAAGTATTCTGTAACACCTGCATATGTTACAACGTAAATCAGAATGAAATAGTGAACCACGTTCCTTCCTTTGTTACCTACTCAAGAAACAATCAGTTATTAAAATTCAATGACAACAATACAAAGTATAAATAGAAGCACGACATTCTATTTGAACATCCCTGTTTCTACAGCTTTCTCTTGCAAAGTCATAAACTTCACGTGTGAAACTGAGCCACATATGCTCGTTTTAGAGACGGTATTCAATTCCGAAAATAGCAACACATTTATTTTCTGCCACTGCAAACCACCTTCGTGATGTTCAACGGAATGCAGGACATTGCATAGCACACTTTAGGGACTACGTGCCTCAAGTTTACAACTAAGTGTACTATACTAAAATTATTTTAAATGAAGTTGTCCTAAAGCTAAAAATATAAGGCTAAAATAGCTTGTTTTTCATGTTGCTCCAAAATAAACATACTGCTTCTACCGAACTCTTGAATTTAAATGTGGCAATAATAGTAACATACTGGATGTCCCCCTCCCCCCCCCCCCAAAAAAAAAAACCACCGACAACGCTTAGTATGTAGTGAAGGATGGCAAATTGATCGATTTTCAGATAGGAACCCCTGTCCGGAAATGCACAGTTTGGACGGTGGACAGCGTCGAAGCTTGAAAACGAACGGCTATGATAATTTAACATTCGTTTTCGTACCTTAATATGGAAGATATGCAACCCTTTAGCCATTTGCTTACTGGGATGAACGACCTGAACATGATAATATTCCCGCGCATGCGCTGGATAATATTCCCGAGCATGCGCTGGTACCCATTCTACTGCGTTACTTGTGCAGTTTCCAGTACAGTAGCGTTTTTTAACAGCGGTGCGACATGTACCAGTACACAGCTGCTGAAATGGCCGACTTGAGCTCCAGCACACTTTGATGTAAATCTGTGGATTCACCAGGACGTCGCATATTCAAATTGATGGATTGGTGGAGGAGGACCAGTCGCCAGTTTTGACACCTCTCGACTATCTTCTGTGGAGTTGTGTGAAGAGTATGGTGTGTGACACTACTGTAACGTCAGCGGAGGATCTTACGGCTCTGAGTCCACGGAGCAATTGAAAATCTTCAAAGACAACCGCACTTATTGTTTCGTGTGCATAAGACTCACCACCGCCGATATAGGCTTTGCAATAACGTAGGAGTTACACAGTTCGAAGCACGTTTCTAATGTAGATAGGTCGATGCTGGGTTTATTGATGAAATGTGAATGTACGACCATCTCACATTTCAATGCGTTACAACGTCCAAGCCGTGCATTTCCGAACAGGAGTTCCTATCTCAAAGCTGATCAGTTTACCGTTTCGCACAACATACTAAGCGTTGTCGCTGTTTTTGGGGGCACCTGTATATATGTACGGCTATATTAGCTTCCATAGAAATGTAATATCATTCTAAGCATTCTATTCACAAATCTACATGAATAAACTATACAATCACGGAGTGCATTATTTTACTTCATCTTATATTGTGTGCTTTAAAATTATATGTCCAGAAATTATCCAAGTGAAATCAACCCAGAATGGTACACTTACTTCTAATCTCATATATCTCGCCATGGGTGCCGCGAATGGGAGGGGTGGAGGGAGAGAGGGCGCCCACCCCTTGGAAGTTAATTTAATATGTATTCAATTAATGACTATCAGACTATTGTTTTAATTTTGATGAAAAGAACAATTTTTATTTAGCACAAGTTAATACGGTTATCCGCAACAATACTAAGACTTTGACAACACAGTAATGAATTAATATTGTTAGACCGCAATTTTCCAACGTGTGCCATCCCCCCCTCCCCCCCCCCCCCGTCGGTCTGGGTGGCTCAGTTGGTTAGACGCTGGTCTACTGATCCCAAGGTCGCGGGTTCAAACCCGGCTCAGGCCGAGGGTTTTTAAGTGTGCTTAAAAACGACAGTTCCATGTCAGTAGATTTACTGGCATGTAAAAGAACTCCTGCGGGACGAAATTCCGGCACACCGGCGACGCTGATGTAATCCTGGCAATTGAAGGCGTCGTTGAACAACAAAATAACAAAAAAAAAAACTCCCCCCCCCCCCCCGCCCTCTCGCGAAAAATGTGTGCTGACGCCCATATACCTCCATCCACTTTATTGCTAGTAAAGCTTAAGTGCAATACTGCAAAGGTATTTTCATATAGGCTATCTACTCAAAGAGTTAGTATCTATGACGAGCTAAACTCGAGTTCTAGTATACCATTAATTCAGCCTTTTTTTTACTAAGACTCATCATGGATTTCTTACTTTCTTAATGAAAGAAACTGTTACGTGAGAGTGTAGGTAAATGCATGTATTCTCACGTATTTCAGTAACAATAGAATGAGTTTGCTTGTTACTACATTCATGAATGGTAGGATAATGAGTGCTAGCCTTCATACCTACCTTTCCGAGTTAAACCAGTTACGTCATAGATGTACCTGCGCTGGACAGAAACAGCTGCTTGTCTCACCATTAAATTCTAATACACGCCCATTTCATCAGAATCTATTCCTCATAAACATTTAGTTTCTTTGATAGCTGAGAAAAAATAGTTAATGTTTCATTGTTGAAGAACATATTACGTACCAACTGATTTCATACATATATAGAGCATTATACATGTGCAAACAACTATTCTTCAGATGTAGTTGTTATTCGATTGATTAATTTCAACTGAGTATTTCACTGGATCTGCTACTGATTCTAAATGACATGTGTTACAATGAAATTACATAATATACATAATTGCAACAATGCACTAGACAGCAGATATTTTGAGCGAAACAGAAAGTTATGAAGCACAGTGTTGACAGGAGTGTATACTATGTGCGCCTTGGATATGGATTTTATCTCAAAATATTCGTTACTGAATATTCTAGTAGGTCACGCAACTAGGGCAATTCTTACTACAGGTAGATTGTGCGAGTAGCTATGGCAACTCACTTAATCGGACACAATTATACTGTAGTTATAATAAAAACGTTCAAATAACCGAAATAAAAAATAATGACCACGATGACGATAGTAATTATTATTATCATCATTATAATTATTATCATTATCATCATTATTATTATGGCATGGAAAAATAAACATACAAGTTTAATAAATTCATTTGAAGCCTTTGATAAACATAAGCACTTAGCACAGGTATTTCCTGTCATGATGAGTATAAAGGGAACTTCATTCGGCAACAGTCCAGTAACTACGACTATGGGCCTGTATTACGATCTCCGGTTAAGGTTTCGGTTAACAGTTAACTTGAAGTTACACTCAGATGTCAGTATTGCGACCTTCGGTTAAGGGCTAACTGACAGTTATTTCTGGAGGTACACTAACCGCAACCTCAAGTAGGGGTTAGTGCGTTAACTTGGAGTTTACTCGTGTTTCACACACAAAAATGGTGTACCTCCTATCACAATTGTATGTCCACAGCGACTTTGAAGATGAAATGCTGGCTCATTATTTATTTAATACAAGAGCGAAGAGATTCAGAATGCGCAAAGATAATTTCGAGGAGTGAACGTGGAAGAGTTCCAACAAATATACAGGTTATCAAAAGCTTCGACATCCGGAATTTTAGCGGAAATAAGACATCGAATAGAATTTACGACAGAATGGCAGTTTTCAGCACGTATATAACATTATACCAGCATATTTGTATATTCCCGACATTCTTAAAATGAAATAAATTAAACCAACATAAATTGGAGGTATTTCTTGATGGGAATTAGGTTAGGGAAATATAATTCTAGAGCCCAGTAAGTGTAGTGGATTGACACAAACAATACGATGTTTTGTGCGATTTTCATTACATCGGCACCACGTTTTAACTAACGCAAATGTAATAAACGGAGCATGGCAAATTACACATTTTGCTAACAGAAAATACACGGAAAACTATACAATATGTAGGTACACAAGTTCAAAAACACGCGGAATAAGATCATTATCTTTAACTAACGTTGCATGTTATTCATTGTGGGCAGAACGATTACCTTTTAAATAGTAAACGTTGCATTATATTCATTGTGGACACAACGATTTTGCGCATGAATAGTGAATAAAACAGAAGCTATTTTTAGGTTATGCAATGTGTACAAATCTTCAAACCATCCCACACATCTGTGATGAGCTTTACCCACGAGATAGCGTTGCAAACACAGCAAAAGCCTAGTGAAAAATGTTACCAACTGCTCTCAGGGCATCATAATCTTCAGGGTAACAAACCTACAGTTAAATTGAGTTCGTAATACGAGGCACCTAGCGATAACTGCGATAACTGAGAGGTAACAAACCGTGGCTAGTAACCGGAGATCGTAATACCGGCCCTATTACAGTAATGAAAGAAGAGCTTGTGTGTATCACTATCTTTCAGTTGCACTTATCGTCTTTAAACCACTTGACGAATGCCCTTTAAATGGAAATACGTAAGATAGTAACGAAACCTCCAATTAAAAATCTGATGTGTTGCACTCACATCACTTACTCTACTCTTGTGCTAACCATTCTTACAAATTCTTATTGCTATGTCTTCATGTTAATACAGATAAACATTTGCAGAAATTACTAGTATCTTATTGCCTATTTCCTTGTAGGTGCAAGGAGAATATGGGAATACAGTAGACTTTGAGCGATAGTCTAATCATTTAAAGCTTTCAAATTCCATTCTCTTTGCACGGTTACATATAAAAAATTAATAACGATGTTCCATTTGACAGAAGTATAAGTTCTCCAAAACTCAAAAATAACAAGCGATATCTCCGAAATGATTCTCTCTACAAAACATTTATTGAGGCATAAACTGTGTGCTTTAGAGAGATCTACATTTTGTATAGTAAGATTTGGTCTATCTCTTACGGTTTAGCAGTTATGCGAAAGTCATTCAGAGTAAATAGGACTTCATAGGCTATAGCCAGAATATTCAAAATATACTTACGTTTCATTTGCCATAAAAATATATCAAACATATGGCATTTTAATGAAAGTCGTTGGACCATTTTCAAGGAAATCAAAATGTTCGAAACATTTTCCATGTAAAGGGCAGTGTAGGATGGTGCATTTTCTTCAAAATCTTTGTATCGCATCCTTGAACTTAAATACCAGCTTTGGTTTTCAAGCGACTTTTGGTTTTTGAGTTATGTTGTCCACAGACTGCCAGACACACAGACCTTTTTCTAAAATTGCTCTTTTTGGATTTAAGGGGCCTCAAAACATATATTTCCGGTGAAATCTCGATATCGAATTTTTGGGTGGAATACGAGACTTCCTCTACCATACGTAGTAAGGAACGCAAAAAAGAATGATGCCGCACTTCAGAAAGTACATACTTAATAATGAACACACAAATTCGGCTCTCAAATGCAAAAATGAACCCATTTCAGAAGTTGTCTAAGAATCTAAGAAGGAAATTTCCAAACAACTAAGCATTACTTCGACAGAACAATAGCATGTTCAAATTCTAATGGATAGTTAGTGAGTAATACGAGTAACGAAAATACATTAAGATCTGTAACATGTATTAATGAGAATAGATTTTCGGAGAAGAATATACTAAAAATACACCTTTACGAACAGATTTCGTGCAATAAAAATATGTTCTATATTTCAGCATCAATAAATTTAAGGAATATGAACAGAAATTATTCACTAAACTGTTTTAAGCAGAACCAGAGGTATCAAAGAAGCATGCGTATTGAAACACGCCAAGTAGTTTCCTGGCCTATCCGGTAAGGTGTCAAAGCAATTTAACATACGTCTTACTAGGTAAACTAGCTTCACCATACATTAACCTGAAGAATCATTGTATCGTGGGTTAAGGAAATGGAAATTAAAGGCGTATGATTCTGTGTCAAAGCAGGAGCATATTTGGATACCTCAGTATATTGGTTCCTAAACCTGGTGGCTGTACTTGCAACGACGTTTTAGGAACCGTTCATGTGAGATGTAACTTGGCACAACAGTTTAGATAGAGGCACTATCAGAGAAATTGCAATTATCATATGTAAGGTGAGTATGCAGAAAAATGCACATTTGAGTCTATGATCCTATGTACAGACTTTCATTTTAAATTATTCGCGACCACACTTTTCCTTTCTCTAATTGTACTTAAGGTAAATAGAGGAAGATTGTACTTCGCTCAAAAACTTGTCAGCAGATTTCACTGAAAATACGCGTTTTAAAGCTCCCTTACTCCAGGTTTGTGTATGTCTGTGTCTATCTGACTGACTATAAACAGCATAATTATAAACAACAAGTTGGTCAAATACCAAATCTGGCACCTATTTAAGTTCAGCATCATCCAAAACTGCAACACAAAGATTTGGAAGAAAATCCCCCCCCCCCCCGCCGAAACAAACTACCCTTTACGTGGAAAACTATCCAACATTTTTATTTTCTCGAAAACGGCTTTAACGATCTTGATTAAAATACCATATATGCGAGATCTTTTTGTATTTTGTTTTATTAAAGTACTACCTTTGTACATAGGACGAAATTCTGTGAAAACGGAAACAAAAAAATGCTGCAATGATCGCGTTCCCCTTGGGTAGACTTTATTGTACATTTGTACAAGAAATGTGAGTGTTGCATTGGTTTTTGTTTTAAAGGGAAATGTAGGTTTTACTCCTGGTGTTATATAAACGAAGATTTTCCTTACAACAAGAGGATAACTAAAGGATCCACCTGTAGTACTTGCACGTTTCACTTAAATGAGCCTTGAGCGCTGATGTACACAAACCATCTTGGGGCAGACCCGGAGGTGACAAAAACAGAGTGCCGTACTTTGCAAATGTATCACGCACTATATTATGTGTTACAACATATCGGTACTATACATATCAATCTAAACAACATTTAAGTTAGTGAATGCTAATGTGGTTATATCAATGCCAAAATGACTTCGACTTTCCGGCTTTGAAAGTTGCACTACCATTTGCCACGTACTGTTTTGCTTTATTTCGCAGGGTCTTCTTGTACTGCAGTCGTCGTTTATTGCCTCTGAGAAAACTGACGTTCATTAAAATTATCTCAATTTCCTGTTATACCTCCGTATCCCTTCCTCATTCCAGTTCCTAATGGCTTTCAGCTCTATTACATTTTCCTGGTTTCAACACCTGAAGCATGGCTGCTTTGTCCTCAATTGCGGACATTATATTGCCTTTTTATGCTCCTTTCTTTGTTCATTTCAAATGAGCTCTATTGGGTTAAGTTAGAAAGCATGGAACTAAACTAAACTGATATTCGCCCAGCAGTGCCTACTGTTTAAATTTGTGACGCTTGACTTAATTGAAATGTTTACTTTTTGAATGAGATACAAGAAATAGCTCTAGGCTAATTATGTTTTTAACCAGGAAACATAAATGTTGAAATTGGCTCTATCAGAATCTATATTCCTAAACTCCATTTTATGCAGCACTACCAGTTAAGAGCTCCCGGTTGAGAGATAAGAAACGTGTTTCTCAGGGTATGAGCTGCCATATAGTGTTCATCATATTCAAAACGTTTTTCTTTTTTATTTCGAATATTGCTCCTACCAATGTTATTCAATTCACGCAATTTTCGAGGTTCGTTCTTTCCAGTGTCTTGACACTGAGTTCCTAATTATTTTTCAAGTTCACAATCAGTAGCAACAATTCTCTAAGGTTCTAAATGTTTTATGGGTCAATGTTTCTTTTTAGGAATGCTTCACGCATTCTTTCACTTAAAACTCAATGCGCATTATTTATATTAAGTTTTCTCTTTACCTGCATTAGGAATGAAGCACGATTTGAGAGCAAGAAAAAAAAAAAAGAAAAAAAGAAAAAGAAAAGAAAAGGACACCAAATTAACGGTAAACTACACACAAGCCGCTCTCGGATCGATAAATGTGTTGTTTGACCAGCTTTCCACAGCAACTATGTAGTTGCCCGAGGTCTATGTGGTATTCAATTTCAGGAAATCAATGCCTGTTAACTTACAATGAGCGTGAAGGAAACCAGTAAGTGTGAAAGGGGCAAAATACATTGTATTGAGGTACTGTATTTCTGTGAGATTAATCACATGCTTACAGCTTGCCTATTAACATTAAAAGGTTTCCTGCGCAATTATTTCACACTGTTAGGAGAAACAAAGAAGTTGGCAAATTCAGTTGAATTAATTAATCTGCCCATATGTTTTTTTTAAACTTCCTTTTCAAACCAAAATGTTAAGCTGAACTAACGTATTTACACTGATAATCTGTCGAGATACTTATTAGGGTTCGAACCTTTAGGCAGCTATTGCGAAATGAGGCGATCGTAGGTTACCTGCTGTATGGGCACAGAGCGAACTCATTGCGCGAGTACAGTAACAGCGCAAACCACAACTGTGCTCATTGCATAGTGTGTCTCGAGTGTGATCACATAGTATAAAGGCCTCCAGCACGAACATCGAAATACCTATTTACGTATTGCTGAACTTGTAAAAGAATTTGGGAGTGAATATTTTACTATCAATGGTGACAGCATTGAATGTAAGTTACGCAACAACGTTAACTACAACGTTCGTGCGTCGACTGTACCTGGCCTCGTCTGTGCTGTGATCATTGGCCAGACTGACCCCTACTATTTCTTATTGTCCATACTCCGCAACTTTTTGTTCCCTGTAAGAAGTTTCGCTCCCTACTAGCTATATATTTGGATTTGCCAACTACTTTCAGCACACATGCTGTAGATGTTTTCTGTTTTCATTTGTAGTTTCATTTATACAATTATTTGTACTTTAGCCCTCGCATTACCAAGAGGGGGGTACTTTATGCCCGCCATCTGTAATTTTTTTTAAATTTTCTCTTTTAATTTTTTAACTAAAGGCATGCTGTCAATAGTTATTGTCAATCACTGTTTCTACTACTGAATGGTGTATTTTTCTCAAATTTTCCATTGCTGGTCTTTTTGATAAACAATGAAATGTCAAGGTGGTCATAAAGTACTGTCCCGTCGGTATAATGTGATTCATGTAAAAACGTAAAAAAGAATTACTTAAACTATGTTACATATTGCGTCTATAAATATGACAAGATATAATACTCAATTTTAACGTAAATTTGTTTTAAAAATGGCTGAGATGTGTTGTCATCAGCGATGGTCACCTCCATTGGTAGTATAAGCCCTGTAATAAGGGTTGGCATAATATCTAATGTAATTCATGTGAAAAAGAAAAAAGCTAATAGTTAAACAGTGTTAAATATTACCTTTATAAACAATAACAGACATAATAAACTATTTTAAAATAAATTTGTTTTAAAAACTGCTCAGACATTTTGTTACTAGTGGTGGTCAAAACATACCCCCCCCCCAACCCCGTCCTTGGTAACCTAAGTTATGAAATAAGGCTTGGTAATGGTAGAATTAGAAAGAAATTCCTTAGGCTCTATAATTTGTTTCTTTGAAATGATACACATCGTATTCACACTTACAGTCTGTGAAAAATAGGTAATAATTCTAATTAACAATTCCTCCCTCTAATCTAGAATCGAACCCAAGATCTCTAGGTTAATAGGTCAGCACACCGGCCATTTGACTAAAAAGAAACGCGGCCATTCTGCAATATTTGATTTCTTTAAGCAGTGTTTAACGCTGGTCCTTACCACATACGTCACCAGAGTCGGTGGACACTGATGATACACGCAATGAAATTATATTAGAAAAATAATTATTTTGCGAAAACAAGTGTTTTAGGCCTAAGTTAAGGGTATTTATCGACCATTTGCCGGTTATGAGGACTGAAAAGACTTGGAGGACGGTCCTGGTGGAATTTGAACCTTTTACCTCTGCGAGGTCGTCTCACCGGGATTATTTAAGAAACTTAGTGATCATAAAACATCGATTTTGAAACATTACGAGTCGTGATTTATTCAATACCCTTCTCAAGCTTTAGTGTTACTGAGAAGATAAATATACGTAATTACTGTAGCGCGCGTGGACACCACAGAGCTTACAAGTGGAAAATTTTGGGAGTGACTGCATTAGTGCCAATTCAGTATAGCACAAAGATTTAAGACACAAATCAATAAATCGAAATCATCCAAAATCTGTGTTTGCTAGAATTGACCATAAAATCACCACAGTTACACGATCGCTAATACTGCTTATGACGCAAAGCTGTAGTTCAAGCACGTGCAAGTGACACTATAAACATTGGAGCAGTTGCAAACCGCGCTTTAGACACCACTTGGCTGACACGGTTCAACATCCATTACCGACTTAAGAGATGTCACAGTACATGCCCAGCAATTGGTTTTAAAATGCTCCTGGTTACTCTAATCTACACCAAATTGTTTATATTGCATAATGTCGAGTAATAGCAGTCCACTTCTACATTCTCTTGACACATCAAAGACAAGGGCGGTGTTGGTCTCCTAACTCCTTCACTCCTATTTGAAACAGCCAATAGCGGTTTAAGAGACCACATAATACAATTAGCAAGCTATTATTCAATACACATCAAGAGGATCACAGAGGACGTATCACGGAATAACGTGAAGCGACAAAAGAGATTTTATAAATTAAACAATTAAAGGTCATTTGTTAGAACAGTTGATAATGTGGATAAAGACCATGAAATCTAAAGCTCCTTCAACTTGTTATAATATGCTGACAGCACCTGTTTAACAACCCATGATCCTCAGTAAGTGCTCATTAAACTGTGGAAACGACGGATGACATTAAATTGCCTAAGACAAATGAAATGCTAGTAGACGTATAGCCGGCTCCAAATGTTTCCCGATGGACGAGAGGCTGTAGGGGAAAGAGACGAGAAATTCTTATGAATTACTTGCGCCTGGCCCGCCCGGCCTAGCGATGGTTTCACCAAAGTTATTTATCTGTGTGTGTGTGTGCGTGCGTGCGTTCGTGCGTGCGTGCGTGTGTGTGTGTGTGAGTTCATCTGATGTGCAACCAGCGAGGAGCAAACAAAATGCTAAATAATCAATACTATTCTATCCAAATAAAAAAAATATATCAGCACATTCTTTTCTGCACGTATTTCAGCAAGTAATATTGCTTTTTGTAGTAGCATTAACGGCGTTTAAGAAATATGTTTAAACAATTCCTTAAGCAAAGATAATGAATATGATATACACCTCGCACGTAATAATAGTAATAATGATGATGATGATGATGATGATGATGATGATGATTTAGAGTAGCAGCTATAATAGTTTCGTAGCCTTGGTTCTTTAATGCAACGCGTAGAAACATGTAATCCAGTATAGCTATCTTAGCCCCGAAAATACTCACTCGTTAAGCAGCGTTTTAATCTTCTTCTAACGAAGCAAATGCTCCAACTGATGGCCTTCGTGAATGCATACCTGATTACGCTGTTCAATGCAACCTCTGACTCGGCATAGCATGGTAATGTAGTGCATCTATGGCCACCGCCATAAGCTCTCGAAGGCTTTCTGGATCGTCTAGCTCTCCTGCATAAACTTCTTGCTTCAAATAACAGCAGAGGAAGAAGTCGAGCTGTATTAGACGAAGTGATCTACCTGGCCGTGAGACTGGTCCTTGTTTTCCTATCCAATGGCCAGAATATACATATGGCATTTAGGTGATGTCAGGCGACCAATGACCTGTGCGGAGGAGTAATATTGGTGCTGAAATCACGTCATTCCCTCCTACAGCGGCACACTCTCGTAATAAGGGGAGCTCATTAGCGAGAAGTTCTAGGCAGCATCCTCCTGTTAGACGTCTTCCAAAGAAAAATAGTCCCACAAGGTGGTCACTCAAGGTTCCATAACAGCCATTTACTCCCCACTGCTCTTGGAATGCTCCCTTTCTTACCCATTGAGGATTATCGACACACCAACAGTGCATATTGTGGCCGATTTACGGTCTAATTGTGGAATCTTTAGTAATTAGAAAATGAAAATCTGGATACGAACCCTACATCATAGCGCCCCAATATCCACTCACCCAAGTACATTAGAACTTCAACACTCTCCCGTGAAGTGTTAACGAAAGTGCAAATGATAGGATGAAGCTTATTAGCATTCAGTATTCGCAGTACAGAGGACTGGCTAACGTTCACCTCTTGAGCAACTGCCCGTGCAGCAGTAGGTGAATTATTCAGGAGGCACTGAAGGCAGATTCTGAACTAACACCGGATGTCACTGCTGCGTGTCCAACAGGTATTCTTGCAAGCGGCGCTGCTGAACGCAACATCCTTTAAGGTTTTACTTTTGTTTCTTGTCTACTTATATATCTCTCCTGGTAGAAATGCTGAGCTACTTGTGCATTCACGCTTGCCTCTCCGTAGGTAAGAAGCATATCAACGCACTTGTCTGTCGGATACATAGTGAACAACTGGCACACATTTTTGTGACAGCACACGTGGAAAGAGAAAGAGAGGCGACATTCTAAACATCACATTGCGATGTAATACTAGTCAAACGGAACGGAAAGGTATGCTATTTCTCATATCTTAATCAGAATGTTACATAAAATACCAGTTTTAAATTATTATACCTATTCTGTTAAAAATAAAATAATGAGAACTAATTACATCTTAATTCCTTTCAAACTCGGGGATTTTAAAACTACATTATTGCCACAATGATTTTCAAGCTTTCATGAGAATAACAACAAACAAGGCGAAACACATACAATGCCGCATTGCCACTGTTTAGCGCAAAACATACAGTCAAAATTGCACTCAGCTTCTTGGACGCTAGAGAGCCCATTTTGGCTACAACCTTAGAGCTCGCATGTCAGGCACCAAGATAATGTCACCTCGCGACTCTTTGCGCATATTGTAGCCTTTTCAGGCAGATTTACTCCTTTGCTGGGGGTTTTCACATTATTATTTTAATGACATAAGTTATTATATATGTTATTTGACACATGCGAGGCGTACTTTACCCCAAGCTTTAAACAAACCGTTATTTAATAGCCTATGTGTCATGGTCGTACAGCAACTATTATGGATATGGGCGTGCTTCTAATTTGTCGTGGACTATGCCATCTCTAATTACAAAATTCCAACATTTTACTTTTGACCGATTTAAAGGTGGCGGTGGCGGTGGCGGTGGCGGTGGCGGTGGCGGTGGCGGTGGCGGTGGCGGTGGCGGTGGCGGTGGCGGTGGTGCTGGTGGTGGCGGTGGTGGCGGTGGTGGCGGTGGTGGCGGTGGTGGCGGTGGCGGTGGCGGTGGCGGTGGTGGCGGTGGTGGTGGCGGCGGTGCTGGTGGTGGCGGTGGTGGCGGTAGAAGTATTTCTCTTAAGAGTAACTGAGTACTCATTCTTGGATAACAAAAGGTGAAAAGCAGCTGTTTTTGTTTTTGTCTTGTTATTTAAATGTTATTTAATGAATTTTGCCACAACTTGGGATCATTTGCGATTAAGGGTTAATATTTTCATTCTCTATTATGTATCCCGGAAGTATATATCCACTTACTCACCGCCAAAATATACAAGAACATCTTCATCTCCGTCAACACTTCGGTTCTCAACATAAGAGCTTGCAAGTAGGAACTGGGAAGTGAGAAAATGCTGTAAAACTGCTGGATCTGACAACCGAACCTGTTGAAATCTGGCCGTGTTTGGCAGCAAAACATCTTTTGTTTGGTCTCATGAAATTTACGAGTGGAATGGGAAGGTCGCCTTCCGTCTGTAAGATAAACAGGTCGCTCCTGTCTACAGGAATTGGATGATTAAAGAGGGCGTAGATCGGCGAAGTCCTCGTTAATGGAAGTTCTTTAAACGCGTCTTTGAGGCAAATTTAAAATATAGAAAGGAAATTCGAGCAGCCAGTTTGTCTCTTTCGGAAGTCAAACTCTCGCTCATAGTTTTGAAAAAGCACCTTAATCCTGGATCACCGCAGACATCTAACCTTAACAAGCGAAAATAATTCATTTGACAAAATTAATGTTTTGAAAAAGCCTCACCAATTGGAGTTTATTTCAATTATGAGTGATTCGGTACCTCCCAACGCCTTCAAAGACCACTTTCCTTTTCCATTCCGTTTTTCTTTTCTTTTCTTTTTTTTTTTTTTTTTTTCCTTTCCCCCCCCCCCCCCCCCCTTTTCTTTCCTTTATGTCTTCCAACGTAAAGGCAAATGAACAAAATGTATGAGGTGATGATCAAATGAGTCGAAGTCCATAGAACTTTAAGTTACTCAACATTCGTCTTCTCAGGTTATGGGAAAACCTTGGTAAAAACCTTATCCAGATAACCCACCCTAAGCGAGTTTCGAACTCGCGAGCTCTTGGACTTGAGGCAGACATGCTACCATCACGCTACAGAGGCGGGCTTCACAGGTCACGCCTTGTGAAAGGGCCTCCAGGGTATCTATGCCATTTGATGTCCTGAACATTAGCATCACTTGAGAAATCTGGAGGAAGCATAAGCCATCAACGCCGTACCCTTGGAAACTCGCCTCCGCCTTGACCTTAAGTGAAGTCGAAATCTAATATCTTCACGCTATCACCACCGCCGCCTCCACATTGTCCATGGGGCCTTCAGCTCTAGCTACCAGCAACAATTGAACACCGTCAGCTCATTCTCGGGTCTCTGTAGGAAGCCTTCACTCAAGGCTAAATGGAGAATTAGAACAGCACACTTTAACTTTGCTCGATGTTCTACCAAGGGCTGCTCACGCATAACTGAAACCTGAATTACTGAAAATTACAATATCAAGGACCTGCACTCCACCGTATCGATATCTTCATCACTAGAAGAACTGTTCGCACAAGGAAAACCAGGAGGTCACCAAATCCTGCGGAATTCCAGAATCTCCACAAAAATAGAAAACGCTGTCTTCATGCCGCAATCCTATTACACAAATATCACCTAATCTGAAGGCATGGACGTTCACATATTTTGATTCAATAATGTTTATATCCTATCACCCAGTGTATCTGTAAGGGCCTTAGTCATGTCTCGATCCTCAAGCCTTCGGCTTTTACGCAGCAGTAACTTAACCGCTAAGCGGACGAAAACTAACGATGATGCATAACTCGGATACCCACTAGATTCTTTCGTATCTAGCCAAATTGCTCCCTAAAAAGAGAAGGAAGAACGAAGAACAAAGCGAACGAAGATTATCAGTTTTAATATTTTCGTTGAACCAGTGACTGAGTGTCTTTGCTGGGTTGAATACTGTCTGCGATTTGGATCTCTATACATTTATGTATGACTCTTCTGTTTTAATTTGATGTGTATTTTTTTTTTTTTTTTTTTTTTCAGGTTGAGACTACTTAGGTACATTTAGTAGCAGTTTTCCGAGTTTCCATTAAGAAGCATCAGGGTTTTTCCTTCTTATTGACTTCTAAATACACATATTTATTTAACAGAATATCGGTGTTTGTAACACTCCTGTTTATTAATAAACATTTGCAGACTAAGAATGCAACAGAGAGATAATGGTGGCGACGATAAATATGGACAATCTAAGACCTTTGTATAGGCTTCCACGTCCGGTGTTGAAGTTCACCAGGTCTGTGTATTCTGGTGTAGGCCATGTCCAGAAGCTTGGATATGTCAATTTTTCGCTGATCCTATGATGCAGCTTCATCAAACCCATGTCCCTAAACAATACCTCTACTGAAAGAAACGGCTTAGTGAATGGATTTTGCAAACTTCCCACATGTTTTCCTCTTCAGGATAAATATAAATGGCAAAATATTAAAAAAGAGACAGTAGTAAGTGCTACCCAGAATTTAAACCCGGAATTGCAGGCTGTAGACTGTCTTAATAAAACGCTTTAAACATCCTCTGTTCTATATTCATAGTTCTTAATTAGGCATACATTACGTATATCAGAAGATAGTCGAAAGGTTATCATCATGAACTTGAATGCCAACTACCGTCTCCAAATCCTCATATTATAGTCCATTTCTTCCAAAAGTAACATGGTGTTTAATGCACAAGTAGCATAATCTAAATAATACTTTAATATGCAGAGAACGATACAATGGTGCAAAATTTTAAGTACACATATTTTATTCTCTTCATAGATACCAGTATTTGTGGCGTTTGTGTTTTTGTACGTACCCAGCTCTTCTGCAGCAAGACAGAAAGTACAACGATGTGACATCATGAAGATTTACAGCCACCTTAACCGAAATGTCTAGTAGAGAGCAAAATATAGGGATCCTCTGCGATGTATGCTCTAACGAATTTAAATCCAGAATAATGCAAACAATACCTTTCATATAACAGTGATAATGAACTCAAAAGTAAGACTTTTTATCATTTAAAACAAACAAACAAATAAATATTTTTCTTGCTAACGGCGTGATCAATTACCAAGATCCTATCAGCGCCACCAGTGTACCGGAATTTCGTCCCACAAAAATCCTATATCGGTAAATCTAAAAGACAGATTCAATACATTAACTGAAAATTTTGCACAGCATTTAATTGTTTATTTCGAAATTGAACTCAGATGTATTATATGGAGTAACAGCGCTTTACTTTCCTTGCTTCTTCCTATCGTATTGAATGTTCAAAAACATTAGGTTTGCCAAGAAACACTCATCTGTATTATTGGTAGAATTAAGTGTATTACTTCCCTTAACTAAATACCTCATATTTTTTATTTCTTGAAAATAAAATAAGTTTTAGTGACGTTAGAGTTAACATATGCTAAGCGTGTAACGGTCTGACCAAGATATGGTTACAAAACAAATTAATCGATTTGCACACCAAAAGAATGGCTCTGCGCAAGCGTGCTAGAAAGAAGGAAATAGATTACCTCTTCCTTACCATGAGGCCGTCGATCTGTGTAATTGTACCCTTAAGATGGAGATCTCGCTCTCCCTGTGTGTTCACCAGGTCATGTTCTTAGAGAAACGAAGAGGGAAGGACAGATCACGTAGTGTAACATGAATTTTGTAAACTTTCGCTCAAACGTTGTTCTGCTGGTTACGCTGCAGAAATGTAGTTATTTCAGGGGGTTCTCTGTTGCCTTCATGTTTACATTTTGAGTTATTTCAGAGAGTTCGCACGAAAATTCTGCCTCAGATAGCATGAGCAGATATGTGCATGAAGTCTCAGACTTCAAACACATATGTAATGCCCGTTATGAAGCTTTTCTATGATAAAGTAACGTGTATTAAATGCTATTTTTGCACAAATATCTAATTTAGTTGATATGAATGCTGATGTTTGCTCTTAGGTTCCCTTAATTTATTCGCGTTTTTTCTTTAGAAAAAGGAACTAAAAGTACACTTACGGCTTTCCAGATGTTGAGCCTTCTAACTGTACTCAAATTAATAGTTCAAACAAGCAGTTAATTTCAGCTATTACAGAAAAAAAAGCTTAATGACGCTAAATCATTGTTATTCTTGTTCCATATAGTTCCTTTACAGTTTCAACGTTGGCGTTCCTGTTTCATTTTATATGTAGGTACCTGTTAGATAGGCTGCAGATGCCTCTGTTTTCATGCAGTGCAGTATACTAGGCGCTTCTGCGAATTGCTGTTTGACAGGTTTGGAATTGCTTTATTTTTATTGGAGCAATAGAGAATTACGGTAATTCTGTGGAGCATCCACATATGCCGAGCGTGTTCTTGCACCGTTAGCATGCTGAGACTGGTAACCCGATTATCCTAAATTCAGTTCTCTGCAACGGTGATTGGATTAAGCGTTTAAAAGTTGAAACTAATCCCGCTTAGTTATAAGTAATCCCTTATCTCTGAAAATTCTTGTCACCAAACTGAACCCCGCATTTATGATAATATAGGCATATTTTTCAGCCCTATTGAGCTTGAATTTAGTTTTTATAGCACCTACCGCCTACAATGTATTACTACTATTCTCATCATCGCTTTTCCTAGTACTAGTTTAACTAATCTAAGCTCGGAATAGTTTTTAATAGAAATCATTTCTTCTACGGAGAAAATACATTTTGTTATTCCAAAGTGTATGGGGTTGTAGCGATACAGATGTCATTCTCTTGGGAACTGATTCTATGTCCAAAACCAGTGAACAATTGCAATAGCATTTGGTCTGTGAATTTCAATTTCCGTTGAAAAGCACATTTCCTCACGTTTCGTTGCATTATACTTTAGATACACAATATTTAAAGCGTATACTTTTGAAATGCATGATAGTAATAATTTGGTCCACATTTTCTGTTATTTTACCTTTCTTCCTTTAGCGGTGTCTTTCGCCGCAGTTTAGCTCTTTTGTTTATACAAATCGTAATTTACGCTGGAGAATCTCTCTCACGCTCACAGTATATTTGCTATGCTAGTCATTGTAAATAATCCGTCGTTTTCATGCCTTAAATTGTTAAAAAGTGGCCTTATTTCTAGTTTGTTTTATTTTGATGCACCTGGATCTATTTCCCTTTTGTCCGAGGTCCAAGAATAGTAAACGTTAAAAATATATATCCAACAAGTCCAATCTAGATCTAGTACGAATGCTTTAACATTATCCACTCTGCTCACGCGTGAGTCACCTGATATAAATCAGTCACCTACTAGAATTTACATATCATATAAACCGTATAGTTTTGTATTGAACATTGAGAAGTACTCCAAAATTCTTTTACGACCAGATATAATGAACGTGCCGCAGAGGAAACAACGGCGTCTGAAAGATTGGCCAAGCTACGAAACAGGAAATAAGCGTAAATAAGCATTGGATTATGAAAAACCCAATACAACGGAGCACAATTAATGTTTTAACAAATTGGGCAGCTAATACGGAAAACGTTATGAGTATTTATGACAATAGGCGGTGCCATCTTTAACTTGTGTTTACTGCTTACATGCTTAAAATCATAACTCCATGGACAAGTGCTTTGAGGTTAATTTCTCATTTGCTATAATCGTTGCAAGCGTCGCCTTATTTTTTGGGTGTCATTAATGTATTTTATTGGTGAAATAGTGCTAACAAATACAACTCGTGATTTATTAAATTCTCAGATTCATAGCTTAAGAACATCTTTCCGCTGAAGTTGGTTATTTTTGAGCCTTTTTTGGTCCATATTTTGTCTACTAGACAAAAGAGAAGATGTGACAAACAGGTGACTCATGATCATGATGTATGTTTGTGGAAAAATTGGTTTTTCTCTACTTTAAATATTTAATACACTATCTGCTCCATGCGCATTAACGTTTGCGCTAGGCTCCTAGAAATGTTCCAGCATGTGCTCCATTCATGTGACTTCAACTTCAGTCTTTAATTTCGAAATCTGAAAATTTGTTTAGCTTTAAAAAATTCAACACACAAGAAGGTTTGAAAAATACTTTTTCAATGTCCATCAAAGCAAAAAAATTATCTTAAACGTAACGTTTTCTTTCTGCCAGAGATTATTGCTATTTGTTGAGCCATTAGAATTTATAAAATAATAAAATTGTTGAGATGTTTTAGTTTTTGATTCCCATGGAGCATATTGGATACTGAGGTATTTTCGAATTTTGAATAAAATGAATAATAAATCACCTCAAAATTATAAAACAGATTGTGCTCAAGCTTTGTGAGGTAGTTGATAAACATCCTTAAGTGTGCACACTACTGATTTTATACCTATACAAATATAGCAAATTCAAATTTCAGTCCCAGGGTTGTTTAAATGGCAACAGTTATTCAACAAGTACATACTAGATGCTGATGGCATGTCATGCTGGTGAATGAGCTTCCAATTCCTGTCAATACACAAGTAGATAATCTTTGTCGACTAATGCACGACGTCATTTTCTTACTGACAGGGAACACTCCGCTCGTACCAAATTGTGATGCTGTACGTGTTTCAAGGTGCTGCGCTTCTCAAAAATGTCAACGCTCTGGGCCCCAAGTGATATTTAGGTCCATTTTCAAGCGTTTAGGTTTTCAGCTTTCGACAGTATGCTCGCCGCCTGGAGCCACTCATCAGCTAGCCAACCTTTCGCATTCTCTCTCCCTCTTTCCTTCTCTCTCTCTCTCTCTCCCTCCTTCTCTCTCTCTCTCTCTCTCTCTGATATTGCCCAGTATCTCCTATTCTTAGGTTCCTTCCAAGCATCGAGGAGTGCGCAAACCGTTCAAACCCCACCGCTCGAAAACAGCTCTGGGTATTAGTCTGGACCAACGTTGTTATATTTCTGAGAGACACACCACTGCAAGGTGGAAGCCATAAAATCTACAGAGAATTCCAGTTTCCAGCCAGTACTCCTTGTAAGATGTTTGAGCCAAGTTTGATGTGCGTCATCGTCGATCCAGTTTGAGCTGTATTTGGTTTTGGCGCTTGGTAAAGAATTGCACAATGTCGTGCCTTATAAATTAATCTATAATAAGACTAAGCCCGGGAGTAGTCTATATCTTGGCGAACCAGAACAATTAATGTGCAGGAATTTGCCATAAATCAATCACGTTTTACAGCTAGCCCCTCCAACCCTATCAATCAGTCACCCCTCCCACTCCCCCACCTGTCGTAGCTAAAAGATGACCCTTATTAATATTTATTGTTCACAAAACAATGATTGACAGCTTCTATTCATGATTTTCCAGGTGTTTGGACCAACCGCTGATATGCGGCTACCTGGACGCATAGTAAGGATACTACGGTTCCTTGGGAACGCAGACGTTACTTGGGTATCGTACTGTTTTCAAAATATCTTGCATGCTTCTATTGTTTGTTATACACCTGACGTCCCTCCTAGACAAGTTAGAACACGCTAGACTGCCCTGCACAAACAACGGTAACCATTTCGGGGGAACACGTGTATTATTCAATTATTCTAAAACGGTGATGTCCAACATTTGCGACAGAGGGGAGGTTTGATTTTCCTCCTTCCACCGTGCCACTCTGCAGCACACAGACATGCACTGTGTTTCAGTGGCGGTTTGGTTATATGCATGTTGCGTTTGATCTGCGAAAGCACTTTCAGACCTTAAGCGATAAACATCAGTTCATTAGTGACTTCTTTGGTACTGCTTACTTTTAAGAAGTCTATGAATAGTTGATGACAAAGTCAAAGTGCATAGCCTTAGAATGTACACCAAGTGATCGTCACGTAACGTATTGCGATACAGGCTTTTAAATAGCTCAATTTGGAGAAACTTTGCAAATATATGTACACCCCAAAGCTGACATCAGATTAGAGGCAAACACTTGCAGTCTAGGAAACGCGTCAGAGGGCAAAGACTGAAATAAATCCCAGCCTTGTTTTTGAAACATATTAACGCCGTAGTATTTTGCAGAAGAATCATTCCCATTTGCAACACCCATTCTTTATGAAATATAAAACGTTTCGATATATTAGAAACTGCCGTGGAATCGTCTGTTTGTGTCCGTCACTGGATATTGGCTGGCTAGTTGTAATTCTACGTCGCAGACACTAGCTGACCCACCCTCTGACTGAAGGACGGCGGTGGAGTTGTAGCCGCTATTTACGTAAGCGTCTCCAAAGAGACAGGATAGGACATCGCTGAGCTAGACTACCAAGAGTGAGTGAGTGAGTGAGTGAGTGAGTGAGTGAGTGAGTGAGTGAGTGAGTGAGTGAGTGAGTGAGTGAGTGAGTGAGTGAGTGAGTGAGTGAGTGAGTGAGTGAGTGAGTGAGTGGGAGAGTGGGAGAGTGGACAAGAGCCCGTCGACAACTAGGCCATTTGGGTCCGTAGACAACCAAGATGAGGATCTTGTAGGAATACGTGTGTATTCTTCTAGCCTGTCTTTGCCATTCATTTCTTTGCATTGTTTTGCTTAGCAAACAGAAGAAGAAGCTTGTTTACACTGAATATTCTCAAGGGGTCATCTGCCACCGTAATCACTCAGGAGGTGTCACAACACTGTAATTACAAAAAAAAAAAAATGAAACCATTGGAAGACAGGCTATTCGATAAAGAAAAACTATGAAAGTGGGCTATACAAATAAAAATGTTGTAAGCGTAAACATTATAAAATGATTTAAACAGACGAGCAGAGAGAGAGAAAGAAAGAGAGAGAGAGAGGTAGGAAGGGGAGGGAGAGCCAAGAGACAGTTTTAAACAATCATGTCCTATAACTTTTTTATTTGTAGCAAACACACGTTGTGAATTTCTCACAGGTACTTAAAGTTGGGTGTCTTTGTGAATAACGAAACATTCCCTTTCGGTGAGAGCGAAGTAACACAGTACATTATGAAGGGCCTTTTCTTCAATAATTGCCTTTGGAAGCCGCTTCTTCTCGGGCCCCATTGTCAGAGGGACGGAAGGAAGGTATTAATATTCACAAAATTAAACATAAGAATGAAGAAAATTCAGGACACACATAATATAATAAATAATTATAAACCAAAGGATTAATAGGGAGCTACAGGGAGTACCCTAAGGGTGTACCAGTGCCCAGGCAAGGTGTGTTAACCAGTATGGGGTCCTTAACGTTTGCTGAAGATTCACCTGGACGTCAGGTTTCTTCGTATAGCCGCCAGTCTGACCCTGTGATAACTGGCTTAAATGATGGTGAAATGAAATTGGAGGGACGTGAAGTCACAGAAAGAAAAATGACCGAATCAGCATTTGCGTATGACCAAGGAAACCCGTTAAAAATACCTTGCTTATGTTGGCCGGTCACCTGGATCGAACCCGGTACTTCCCGAATGCGAGTCCCAAGCGTTACACATTTTCCTATCATCCTAAGCTGAGCTAAAAGTAAAAGTGATGCTGCATCTCACCAAATAATATCTGTTTCAATTCTAAAAAGGCCACATATAAATTTTGTGCCACATTCTCATGTTCTGATGACGTAATCACACTATCGATGCTGTACCTAACTCAAACCAAGAGAGTTTTCCTTTATTTTTCTTTCTGTTTTTCGTACACAGACTGCAGCTGTCGACCAGCCTTCGTTTCATTACAACACAAACTGTGTTTACACGGTCAAGTTGAGTCACCCCTAGCGACTTTTCTCATGGGAAAACTGAGGTAACTGCCGGCATGCCAGAAAATTTGAAAGCGTATGGTTCAAGTAAGTTCTATACACATTACTTTCGTGTATGCCTCCAGGGCCATGTTTGCATTAATCAACACATTTGTGTTTACGTGGTGTTTTGGGCCAAAATTTCATGACTTGAGTTTCTTTACAACTTTTAGAAAACCTTCCACTTTCGAACTACAATAATAATGTAATTGAATCTGATACACATACAGGAGGGTAGATCTAAAATTACCCCGTGATTTTTATTTTCGCTTCAGCTCTACGAGCTATTTTCATCAGATACAAAGGCATCTAAGGATTAAAGTGCCGAGCCTATGGGGCATAAATATTTATAGAACAGGGATATTTTATTTTAATATTTTATTTAATGTTATTTAAAATAACCCATCCATATTAAAACAATATAGGTATTTACGCAAGTTTATAAAGCAACCAGTTAACAACTAAACCCCAATTAAGTTAGTATCAAAGAGACCATATAAAAAGGATTACAAATTATCTGAAAATATTTACTGGATTATAAACATAACCTTAGTTTAGTTTCAGTCGCACTAAATGCTGGTGTTCCATTAAAGGAACTATGCTTACAAGAGTCTTATTTACTTTAACATAATACCAATTTATATTAAGATAGGCATTTTAGTACTGAGGTGTCCTTCAATTCATTAAAAACAGCGGGTCCATACAACGTTTAAGCTGCTAATTTTAAGTGGTTCATCCTGTAAGTGTAGGTTAGTATTTACAGTGGTCTGAAGTTAACAATTTGAGGCTATTCAGCTGTACATAAATAAATTTAAATGACTTTGTCATACTAAAAGATATATTTTACCTTGAGACATTAAAGATATAAAATTTACGAGGTAACAAATCACATAGGTATTCTATTTATATGACAAATTAATAAGAATATAGCGGGATGTTCTCTGATAGAATTACTGAGTAAGTATCTGAGCATAAATATGTGCCCAATTGTGAAACTACAATTAAAGTGACGAACCCAAAACAAAAAATTGCGATTACATGACTTCCTTCTTATGAGGTGCTTATGTCATGTTCAAGAGAAATATTATATATGTTGTAAAGTAAAATCTATGAAATAATTGTTTATTAACTATGGAGAAACACAATAATTAATTGCTATCACCCTAAAGGTTAATGTGCTATTAAGCATTCCTGATTTTTAAATAGGTTTGTTAGGTTCTTCTTCTAGCCATAATGGTGAACATTTCTAACAGACTCAGAGTGTATCAAAATACTGTACCATTGGAGTTTATGAATATCACAATTTGGCATGGATCCTAACAAGTTGTTCCGATTTTTCTTTTCAACCTGCTGAACATCTGTTTTCCAATTGCACTGTTTTACATTTTATCAATGCAAGCTCATATAATTCTACCAAAGCCAATCAATGTGTTTATTTGGTTTAATCTGTGTTATCTTGGGTTAATTTGATTAAATGGACGATAATTAAATTGGTTTGAGAAAGTTTCATTCCTGCCCATCAAGCTCGTTATAATAAAGAGAACAACAGGGAATCATTCCTATTTGGTATGTTTCAGGCACCAAAATATCAAGAGATTGACATTCTCTGCCGTAAAATAATGTATTTAGTGACCTCTGAGGACAGAATTTGATTACCTGATAGAGATGGTATGACCTCTCATGTTCAACTATATTTTCGAATTTTGTGAATTTGGTACCCTTTGGATACAAGCTCCATCTATGTGTTTTCAGCCCACTACATACTGGTACTCAATTATATCCAACTTTCTTGACAGCCTTATTCTACATTTCCTTGCAAATGTTCCTTAAAAAAATATACCGTAAATTTTTTAAGTTACTTTAACCTGTATGACTCATAAGAGCAGTCATGCCCACCTTTGATGTGCCCAGCCTTTTGCTTTATTCCTAAATAACTGAAAAAGTTGGTTGTTATATTGGTACATTACTCTGAAAAGGATAAAGGCGGGCAAAAGATTCAAGCTTGTAGTAACGGTTAAGGTGTAGCCAGTTACTCAAGAAAAAACTAAAACCATTATAAACCTATCATGTTGTCCATTTTCGCTTTTCTAACAATTGATTTACTTTAATCAACATCACTTAGAAGGAATTTGTATCAGCATACATTTTATGTAATGTTTTAATGAGTTATACATATAAGAGAGTCAGGATAAAAGAAAAGCGTGAGATAAACGTGCTGCTATGTTTACTTTTGTATTTGCCAACATTATGAAGACAAACTCGGCTTCTTATGCTTAAGATGACGAGATATAAATCTAGAATAATGGTTGAATTTAAAATGCTTCTAAAAAATCTCCTTATAACTGTTAAAAATCTGCAAGTCCAGGGCGGAGATATGATTTTGTATTTTGACGGAATATGAAGATGTTTGCAAACACTTCAGTTTAGCTCCCAAACGGCTGGTTTTCATGATGATATAAACGCTAGTGTTTTCACACATGGCAATGAAACAACTACTACTCGCTCTACCTCATAACTGCACTGTATTATTGATAACACAGGATACGGTATTATTCACAGAAGAGGTATTTTCTCCATCACAGAAGGCAAAAATGAAAGCATGATTAAGATATGCAAATATAACAATGTAAGTACCTGCTTAATATAAGCTGCATAATTTGAGCGAAGCAAATAAACCAGCTCAGTGGAATCCAGCATTTCCTCTGAATATGATGATAGAGGAGCTGACAGTGGAAGGAACGGTACAGACAATTGTGGATACAAATAAAGATTAAACGATAAACAACTTTTCTTGCTGGTTTAACACGTCGTTAAAGTAATATCTCTGTGATACGAGAAGTAATAACTTGACGATTTGATCAATGTGGACAGATAACCTTGTACTTGTACATATAACGATAATTCCTTGACTTGAAATTTGCCACAGGGTTTAGTAATGGAGCGTATAGTAAACGCATGTTGTGAAATGGCACATTTCGCTCAACCCTCGGTAAACAACAGGTTCCTTTCCCAGCTTCTCCAAGTATGCATCACTCCACATACTAATTTTGACGTTGCAAGTGTTGCTATAGCAGGAGGAAGAGCTCTCTGCGAAGAAACCCGCTAACTTGATGGCGTCTACATTAAAGGGCGTATTTATTAAGTTTCTGGGGCAGGGGCAACGTAGATAGGTGTTTATTGCATGAAGTGCGACAGAGAGGTAGCCTACCAAATTACATAGGCGCCATCGTGCTTCTAGTTCCGAGTTTATTGCATCCTTCGCAAGAAACTGTTTGTTTACACCTATAAAACTCTGCGAGCGGAAAAAGAAAAAAGAGATACCAGGCAGAAGTACCAGCAGACCTATCGTATCTAAATTTGTATTCGATGGAAGGCAACGCGGTGGACCTTCGAGCATAAATAAGTGAATTAATAGCGAACACTGGTAGCATCGCGTTTTATGGTTATAGCAGAAGTAACAATACACTTCATGTTTGTATCTCACCGCCAGGAGATAATGTGGATAAAAATGCTTCTGCTACAAGAAGTTTGTAAAAGCACCAATGTGTACTTGCGTACAATATCTGTTCCAGTGTAGACCTTCTTGCACACATCACTCAAAGGCTGACTTATTATAGACTTCAGGACACATGTGGGTATCCAGAAATTTATAATTTCTCCGTTGTTGAGGATCATAAAAATGTGAATATTTTAGAGTGAGTGAGTTGGGCTTAAGGGCCCGTCGACGACTAGGTCATTAGGGCCCGGAATATTTTAGATGGAAGATGAAATGAGATATAACACACAGTAGCGTAGCATGATGTGTGGACTTTGGTGTGCACTTTGAACTCGTGTTAAGGGTATGCACAGCTGCAATTTATAAATTCTACAAAATTATTAGCGGGTTTTGTTCAAACTCATATCAGACATAGTAGATGTGAGGAATAATTTACCTACATTCATATTTTCATCACAACATTTTAATATATTTAAATGTATTATATTTTCTAATTATTTCTTTGGCAGCGTACTGAAATGCTGCACAGGATAAACATTTCAAAATTGTGATAATTTTAAGCATTATTGTCTTATACAAGACAAACACTCTCAAAAGAATGTTGGGAACAGAACATTTTGCAATGCTTTGGTTTATTAAATAAAAATGATTAACTTTAAAAAAAATCACTATTTGTATACTTATCATACAGCTTTATAATTCACCAACTGGAAAATATTACAATTAGAGAAAAACCACGCCCGCCCCCTATTTTTTCTGTATTCCCAGTTTGTTGATTACAAGCACTGGGATTCCACGCAGATGCACATGAGCAATGTGCATACCCTGCCTTCGGTTTCCTAGCCTATTTTTATCTTACACGTTTACAAGAATTACTATAAAAATGCTGCTTGTTGTACTCTGATACTTACAGAAGAGGTTAAGAATATGAAATTAACCTTAACTACCAAACAGAATACTGAAAAACTTAGTTATAAACCTCATTAACATAGACAAGCCACATTCACTTGTCTGCGTTACACCCACTTGGCGCGCACATTGTTTCACGTGGCTGGCGTGAGGCAAGCACAAGCACCAGCCGCTGTTTCAATGCTTGGCCTGATACGCTAACAATACTAATTAATAGCAGATTGTTCAAAACATACTCCTCAGCAAGCATTACGCCAATTGGATTAGTACTCGTATATAGATAATTGAAGAGGTTAACTAAGGAAAACTGGCAGGGTATGCAACACATTACCCACATCAATTATTGATAGCACACGTTTCTTCTTACTTTCTCTACTACGTGTAAAGTTGTCCTCGCGCCGAAAATATATGCCTTGAGGCCCCTTGAATCCAAAAAAGCAATTTTAGGAATAGGTCTGTGTGTGTGCGCGCCTGTGAACAGCATAACTCAAAATCGAAAAGTCGGTTATTTAAGTTTACTATCTATCAAGGATGCGACACGGGATTTTGAAGAAAACTACTCCGCCCTGGGCTACCTATTTATTACATGGAACATTTTTCAACAATTTTCATTCTCTAAAAATTGATTCTAACGATTTTGATTTAAATGCCATATGTTTAAGATATTGTTATGGTAAGTGAACGGCATATTTTGAATTTTCTGGTTATAACCCATGTAGTTCTTTTATTGGCCGCGCCGTGGCCGAGCGGTTAGACCCCAGGCGTGTGGTGGACACACTGGCGCAGGGGCGGGTTTTCTCCTACCTCCCGACCGCTGCGTCCCTCACCTCTGTCCACCAAGGGCGTAATTAGTGAGGTGTGGTACTGAAGGTGGGACGTAATCAGCGCCCCGGTCCCTCCCGCCGGTTATGCGGTCTTCTCGACCAGGGTCCTCTACCTTTCATTCCAGTAGCTCCTCAAATCGCCCCTGAGGGACCTAATGAGGCTGAGTGCACCCCGGACCCGGTCTCCCAGTTGGAGAAAATCCCCACGGGAATCGAACCCGTGTGCCCAACTTGCCAAGTAGCAGCGCTACCACCGCGCCAAGTAGACGACCACTTTGTGTATGTAGCTTGAAGTATTTAGAGGCTGTTAATGTTTGACCATCTGGTTTTAACATCCGCCAAAAAATGGCAAATCGACAGAGAAAAGTGATGAAGATGGTTGAGTGTTTAAATGCACCGTGGACCTTTTGTTTTTTTCAGCAAGGAAGACTTCGTAAGAAGCATTTTATAATGTTTTAATTAACCCCACTGAGATTTGACTTGGAATACTCAGATTACAAGGAAGTAGACACTCTAGTGATTACAGTAGACAAGGCATGCTCCTGGTGGATACTATTAAGCTGTAAATCACAATGCAAACTTGAACCAACAGCAGAGAGTGCAGAACTGTATAACAGTGTAAAATGTGGTTGGTACTTTAGATGGGTTTATTTTAACTGTAAGTTGTCAAAACCTGAAGCTTGCCTAGTCCACGTTGAGTTGCAGACGTGCAAAATTACTTTATACAGAGTGAAAGGCAAGTCATTACATTCCTTCTAATACGTGCTTCATAAAAGTATTACAAACAAAAAAGTATAATGGCATTTTGTTCTTTCTTCAACCGATTTCGAAAAAATAAATGGTTTTTGATCCAACTTGGATGCGTAATTCCACAGGAATGTACGAAGATAATTTGTTACTTGTAACATGCGTAGAATAACTTCTTTCTGCCATAGTTTTGGTAGCAATTATGCGATATCAGACAGGAATTCCAAATAAGTAATCACTTAAAAGACGTGAAGGAATACACCAAGCAGCTTTTTCACACGTGCAGTAAGTTGACAACGTTGCGTTAAGGTTGGTGAGGGAATGGACCTGGTTTGTGAATGTTAACAGGTCTGGCACCTTCACCTTCGCTTTAGTGTTTTGGGAGCTAACACTTGTGATTGGCCTACTCTCACGCAGTAAAAACACAAGGACAAGGCAGGGTATTTCTTTTTGTTCTCAAGAAGCACCGTTAGTGTGTTTGTTTATGTACTGAGCTAGGGAAAGTGATACCCACACAATCTGCAGTGCTACCAGCTTGTTTTCCAGAAAAGTAAAATATCTCCGTAGGAAATGGTCAGAGACAGCAACCTAAGATACAAAATGTGTTCCAAATATCGAGATCTATCACTGGTTTAAAGTAATGTAATGACTTCCCTTTCACCCGGTATGTAATACAGCAGAAATGTATCATTTTATATATATTTATTCCAAGAACACTTTTACTATTGTGTTACACGTGGTGGTTCAACCTTTAATTAAGCTTTTCTTGACAATAGACTTCCACTGGTATTATAATGATGATTATGATGATTATTATGATTAGTATGATTATTATGATTGTTGCTGTTGCTGCTGCTATTATTATTATTATTATTATTATTATTATTATTATTATTATTATTATTATTATTATTATTATTATTATTATTATTATTATTATTATTATTATTATTATTATTATTATTATTATTATTATTATTATTATTATTATTATTATTATTATTATTATTATTATTATTATTATTATTATTATTATTATTATTATTATTATTATTATTATTATTATTATTATTATTATTATTATTATTATTATTATTATTATTATTATTATTATTATTATTATTATTATTATTATTATTATTATTATTATTATTATTATTATTATTATTATTATTATTATTATTATTATTATTATTATTATTATTATTATTATTATTATTATTATTATTATTATTGTGTTATTATTATACAGAAAGTTTAGAAAATAAATTGACGTACATTTCATTTCGGTTTCTTTGAATATAAATTTCGTGCTCATTTGACAGTACTACATTTCAAACCACATTAAGCAGATTCCCAGGTAAGCTATAAAAAAACTGGATATAACAGCAGTCGATCACTTTGATGGCCATGTGCCTGTGCAACACACTCATATTAACTTAATATTAGACTTGTGCTATTGATGAGCGGTAAAATGAATGTTTTAAAATTTCAATCAGCATTTAAAGTGACACGATGTTGCCAAAAATATCCATCTTAATTTATCAAATTCAGGGCATCACTCTATCCCGAAAAGGCTATTTATTAATGTGATTTTGAGTCGGTTCTATAAATTCCTGGAACTACAGAAGCCTCATTATACGTTAAAATGGGGTGATTTTCGCCCTATTGTGGGATAACGTTCTTTTTCTTTCTTAATTAATTTCCTGCTTCCTTTTAAAGATACCTCAAGTTACTATGTCAGCTCGGAGAGCTAAATGTAATAAATCTTAAACAAATATTCTACATATAAAATTCAAATTAAAAAATCCAATAGAGCTAAACAGGATGTTAAATAAAAAAGATTATTTGTAACACCTTAGCTTACTTTCTCTGAGCTATGTGGATGTATAAATATAAGGATGAACATTTATTTTTTTGAACTCGGATGTTTTCCCTTCTCATTCTCTAGAATGGAATGTCCAGCATATCAGAATTCTTTTTCCTGCCTGCAAAGAAATTTATTTATTTGGGACTGTACAGTCTGCAGTCTGAAACGTGTCGCTCTAACGTTCTCTAGATCTATGTTGATATTTCCTCAAGATATGTGATAAAATGTCATTCTCAATACAGACTCTTTTTATTCAATAAATATATACAACATTTACAAAAACCTGTCTTGAATTTTTGCACAATTTCGATGGTCGTAGAATTAACAACCTACTTAATGTTTTTAATAACCCTCATCATTGTACTTCTGTTCACCTTTAGTTCGCTGTCTATGTCTCTCACCAAATAATATCAGGAGTGAAATATCTCATGGAACCTGCAAACTTCACGTGTATAGCTCTTCAATTGTTTTAGAAAGCTTCATTTATTTAGAACTTTGGATAAATTGCAAGCCAGTGCTCTAAATTTTTCCGTTAATAATTAATTTTAATCGAATTAGACGTATCCTTAAGAAAGTTAACACTTAGTTTTAGTATCTAATATTTTTAATGGAATACTTCAAAGTGAGAAGAACTATTGTTATGTTACTGTGAAAAACAAAATAAACCTTTGGACAGCTTAGTGGATATTTAATACCATCTGGAGTTCTAGAAAGGAATGCTTTTTGGAGTAACAGGAAATGGTTCGTGTTAATCCGGATTCGGCAACAAAAAGTATTCCACCAAAGACATGGCACTAAATTGCGCAAGCAATATTTGGCATCTTTTCAAAGCCATGTCACGATATAAATGGAAAGCATTAGTCAAGTCTGATATATCATCTTCTGATTTCTAAAGCTAGCTATTTCTGTTTCTTATCCCAACCAGGTTACTTACTACACAGCAGATGCGTTTAAATATTCTTTTGCCAACAGCAGCTTAAGATATTGCTGCTGTTGTTGCAGGAGTTGATATTTTTTATGCTGTTAAGAAATACATTATTCTCTTTCACACAACTTCCCTACAGTTTAATGGTGCGAACTATTAAAAAAACAGATGTAGGAAAGTGCAGCTTTTTCGGTTTTATTCTGTGGGGATATAAAACTGTAAAATCATTAGTTATTGTACAAAATTACATTATCTATATATCATAAACGGGCTTATAGATAGCAGCCCATATTACATTTTCTGAAGTTGGGAATCTAGCTAATAGTGGTGTTTCTGAAATTCTTACAAATCCGTAAATAAGGACGTCAAATTTTACGGTAAAAATACACTACATTCAATGCTGTGAGGTGGAACAGTAAAGTAGTTTTCTTCGGACAATGAAATGATGTTTATTTGTCGAATTGACAACTACTAAAACGCATTCATGTTTTAGATCAGATAAAGATGAATGCTTCTGTGGATCCAAAAACGTCAAATTAACACCTCATGTATGGTTTAACTATTAAATTAACTGCTTTCTAAAACTTTAAATTGAAACGTGCCGTTTTCTGGAGTTACATTTACAAGTATTAGGAATAACAACAAAAATGTGTATAAATACAGCATTAAAAATCTACGATTCCCATTAACGGTGTACTTAAAATTACAGCATAAATAAAATATTCGCTTCGCCACCTATTTCTCCCTTATACATTTCTCTGCCAAGTTTGTGTACAATTTCACAACAATCGCCTCGATTTCTTCTCTCTCTCTTTTTTTTTTTTTTTTTTTTTTTTTTCCTTGCTTTTTCTAATTTTTTTTTTTTTTTTTTAATCTGTAATTACACTTTGCATAAATTGTGGTTTAGTATTACAATTCCACGGTTTATGTTCAACCACTTCTTGCTTTTATGGAGATCTAAAAGCCAAAATTCTGATCTATCAAGCAGTATCTAAGTGTACGCGGTGAACATTACCCCGATCGTACTGTTGGGCCATGGGATTAGAAGCAAAAGACAGACGCTAAAGCCATATATTTCAAACGCCGTATATTTGCTGTTCAAAATTTTAGTACGATCGTATTAGTTGTTCAAATTATAATCTTATATACTTAACTTCCATTACAATTTTAAACAATAATATTTGGATGCTTGGTGAAAAGCATTCCAAATGCGTCAAATATGCAGTCCTCCGTATTTCGATAAATTCCATTTATCTGGTTTATTCTTTCTTGGTTTGTCTTATACGTTTAATAATTGAAATATGATGTTAAGTCAGTTATAACATAGCTGACGTTTTAAGAACGTTACCTATATGGGGTAATGATACCATTGCTCAAAGGGATAAAGAAAAAAGCTGCTGTTTCTACTGGTACCAATCTGAATAAACCATGTCTCTTCGAACCAAAATACGCTCTGTGTTTAGGACTTTCGCCTCATGAACACAGACGAATAAGGTGAAATATTTTGCTGATGAATCCATTAAATACTCTGACATGAGCCTAAGGAATGTGGAGTTCAGTACAATTAAGATGATTTTCCACTTTCGTTGGACGGTAATGAGCCCCGGAGAGGCACAGCATTTCTCATTTCCTACACGCATCGTCTTCCTACGGGGGAGAATGTAATTACACTGAAACTGTTGAGGTTGCTAGTCAACCATCAGGAATCGATTAAACAATATTGAAAAGCAAGGCGAATACCTCAACATCACCAGTTGCTGTAAGCATACCTCAGTACCCGCTCACTTGTTCTCAAGATATATGCCATAGACTTATAACACTAAATTTCAGAAAACCGCGTTGGTAACCCTAAGATAAAAGCTTCGCGATAAACTAGGTTCTCCATTTGCACAAGATTAATTAAATGCAGGCGTAGCAGCGTCTTATACGCATCATCGTTGTAAAAAGCATTTAGTGAGAACAATTACTTTCATAAAGTGTAATAGAGATTGTAAGTACAAATAAACCCATTAGGAGGCTGCTGTCTCGCTCCTGAATATTTATGTTCGTCCGCTCTGAAACTGTATCAAAATAAAACATTTTATCCTTGGAAGACAAAGTTTTTTATGCTTATTACGTACTAGTTACTCATTTTAGCTTTAATTGATTTTAATTTATGCAGCATTGAAACATTATTCCTAAACTAACAATTATTATGACAGGTGATGTAAAAGCGCGATTCAAAACAATGGACATAATATCCATTAAAAATAAATACAAAAATCCTTTGAATTGGATGTTTCATGTTTATGTTCAAGTGCGAATATTTGCCCAAAAACTACATGTTTTAGTGAATTCCGAGCTTAGCCGGAAAGCTAGCAATGTAAGCTGTTAATACGTAAATAGCTTGCGTTAATAGCTTCTCTGGCTTGATAAGCAATTTTTAAATACAGAAAGGTTGTCCTTTTTTGTCTAGAATGGCTGTTTTTAGAGGCTATTGTTTGGAAAATCTCATCCAACATGTTAAACGTATTATAAATACCACAATGGGTATTGCATTTTATCCCTTGGGCTCATTTATCTAATTAAGTCAATTTTTCCACTGCTACCTCTTTCCCTTTCTGTTTTAAGTATTTAATTTCACCGGACGAAGAATTAATCACCCCCAGAGAAATCATTACTAGCATCATTTATGGTAGACGCAAAATTTTAGGATGACTGGCTCAACACAAAATCCAATCATAGGCTTTCCACGCCTTGCATTATTGTATAGTTAAACACGCTGTGAAGTCAGGCTGTGCAGTCGGTGATATAAGTATCATTTGCGCCCACAAAATGTATTTGTACAATAGGAAAAAGAATAGTAATAGTCAACTATCAGTTGCCTTTAAAGTTTGTGGCTGCCATAATGCGCGTAACACCACCTAGGGCTTGATAACCACCTGGATCCAGTTAGGAACTCAGTCCACAAGCTCGTGCAGGTACATCGCATTCAGGTTCAGCCACTCGCTGAGAATTCGTTCGCACAATTCCACCAGATAGCGGGGATACTGATGTCAGCGTTTTACCCGCTGTTACATGTCCCATAGATTGTCTGCGGTGTTGGCGTCAGGTGATTTTGCAGGCCAATCGAGGTTCAATAGGCTGAAGGAGTGTTCATCAAAATACATATTCTTCTATCCCGATGAACTTTGCTCTTGCCATCTTGAAAAATGGGGTACCAATAACACTAATTCTGCAGGTGTTGACAGAAAGACAATACCTAATCATTCAGAATGTTTCAGTAAACATACTGGTTCATGTTAGTGGTCAACTCTATCAGTGGGTCCAATCCATGATAAGAAAACACCACCAAAACATCACAGACCCACCTTCAGCCTGAATCGGATCTTGCATACCTTCAGGACGAAATGCTTCATGTGGCCTTCGATACACTCGACGACGTGCATTATTTAAATAATGGCAAAACATGATTCGTCAGATAACATTACCTTGTGCCAGTCAACTACGGTTCACGTTCGAGATTTACAGCCCATTGAAGTCGCGCAGCTTTATGTGCCTGTGTGTACAAAGGCCTCTTGTGAGGTGACCGAGTCTAGATGTACATTGCATGCAGTTCTCATTGCAACGTTCTCTCACTAACAGGTTGGAATAGACCTGCAGTCACCTACAATTCCTTTAGGTTTTGGAAGCAATTTTGATTCACAATAAACGCGTCCTCGCCCCCTCTCAGTCAGGATTCTTTTCTTACTACAATAATATTCTGACATGATGTTTCGTGGGCACGTGTATTACACTACTACTTGTAGTTCGAATTATAAACTGTAGATTTAACAATACATTGTTCAATATAACACAACCTATTACTCTTGGAAAGGGGATTGAAAGGAAGCGTTGCCAAATTGGGCGATATTTCCCCATTTGGACAACGTGGATATAGCAGCATCTTCATAACCATTTATGACGCAGTACACTATATCTATTAGGAATATATTGTATGTAGTTGTGCTAAGTAGACGATTTGATGACGCCTTGCATCTCTGACAACTGGTTTGCAAACATACCGGAAGTTATTTTTACCAACCCGGGTATTGAACGAGTGTACTCTTTCGCCTTCACATAAAACCACAAAGGAGAATAAGGATCTTCCCCAATACAAAGGTTAAAACTTAATTTTGAATTCTCAAAAGTAGTGTTTCTTCGCAAAATGCTTGGAAAGCAGGAAAATTTTGAGAATTGTCTCCTGGTATCCAGTGTAACTGTGTTTTGAGCTCAAAAACAACGTTTACCTTTTAATTATTATCATATATACAAATGTACAACACATATAATTTGGAAATGAACGGAGTGGAAGGGAGAAAATTCTTCTAAAAAGAACTCATACCTCATGCCTGGGAATGCGATTGGTGTGCTTTACTTTGCTTTCTAAGCCAAACATTTATTCTATCTAGCTGGAAAACGTGCACTGAATCATTCTAGCAATACCAAATAACAATGCTAAATTTAGGGGCTTCACTATTTTAATTAACATGAAATATTATAATTTTATACTGAACATGTGAACAGTATATTAAGGGAAAAAATACTGGCGACATTAGAATGCAGCAACGATCAGATTGGTAACTTTAGCTATATCCAATCTAATAACCCTACCTAGGGCCAACAAGTTAAGGGAATCGATCATTTATCCTTCAAAGTCCTTTACGTTATTGTTGATATACAGAACCCTTAAATATACTCTTCATGATTAACTTGTTCTTCAATGAGCCCTAGGTCCAAAGAGCTGAAAAATCCAATATTCATGAGTACTCAGAAGCTTTCACGGCCGGAGTTAGAATTAAAGCTAGAGATTCCTTCTGGGCTTAAAAGCGTGGTCTGCTGGAGTTTAGAGGTCCAGACGTTTCGTCCACACCTGCGGTGGACATCATTGGTGGCGTGGTCTGAGTCTTCTCGGCGAAGGTTCAGCTACAACAGAATCGATGGCTGGAGGTGCCGTATTTGTATCTGGGCCGCTCACAGGGGATTGGCTGGACTTGAGCTTTAATCCAATATTCGCCTTTTCAGGATAAAAACGACCTCAGTGAAGATCTTATGTACACAAATCCGCATATCTGACACTCGAATTCTGGCCCTCTAGATTATTAGACACATAGGCAATTCATTACACCTCGGTTATGGGTAATTGAGAACTACTGTTATACCAGATTTTCATGTTCGTCTACATATGATGCAGAGTTAGTAAAAGTGTAAAATAAGTATTTGCGAGTCTAATAGGTAGGTATTTTGTTTACATCTATCCCTTTATTAATTTGTTATTTCGTGATAAATGGTATATTCTGCTGCTCAAGGGACAGTAAAGTCATCCCGAAACTCCACAAAGGAAATGCAGAAGTGCCTTAGAGCAGGCTTCTGTTTCATTTACATGAACTTGGCATTGAAGCGGGCGGAAATAAAGCAACAAATATATGTCGTGCAGTAGGTAGTGGACTGTCTAAAATAAAGAGAGATCTTGATATAGAAAGTTGGAAACTAAACCACTAGTAGCGTTACCATCGCAAAGCATTTTTTCCACGCGTTAAATGGAGCTTCACAGCTGCACGGCCACTGGTCCAGAAAGAAAATAAAACGTGCGAGATAACAAGAGTAATGCCGTACTTGGTCCAATTGTTAAGTTTTAGCGAGCGCTAATGAGAGCCGCGTTTGTGTAGCCGCATTTTGACAATTTTCCCGACAAATGTAGCATGCATGCGATCAACAAACCGTGCCCCAATGTTCTGGAAAATTTCTCTGCGTGTCACGTACGCGAGTATTTCGCTGTATGCGACCACAAAATATCTCTTGACAATATCATGCAGCATATATTTGTGGCGACAAATGCAGGTCCTTTGCTGCTGATATTACTCCTTACGTTACAGGAACCTTCATCATATATTTTTATTATGGACACATTGAATGTTATGTTTTTTTCCACTATGTAATTTCTCAAATTACGTTTTTATGCATACGTTCAAGTGATAGAACCGTTGTGCAAAGCACTACTTCCACCATCCACTTTTTGAGAGTCTACCGGTGCTTTAAACAATTTCTTAACAGTGTAACCTATGAGACTGTCTAATATCCAAACTGTACCACGGTAGTTTCCTTTTGAATTATGGCTGAATACGTAGAGAATACAGATTCTTGGAAAGAGTTTTATTGGAGTTAATGTTCTCTGCAAAATGCGGAATAAGCACATGACGGACACTCGTAAGTTACAGTTGTTATACATAGTATATTGCGCTATAAGAGCGGAAATGTCAGAAAAAACGTAAAATCGACTATGTATGCTATACTCCATTTCGGACAATGAGCAATGGTACTCACTAAAATATAGCAACAAATGAATTAACATGTTAATTTGGTGAAGACTCATAAAGTTCGATTAAAAACCTTCCCGCCCACTTCCCAGACTTAGGACTGCCAGAGTTCTTCCTCCTTTCTCACTGGAATATTGTGCATAATGTGGTATTGATTAACATATCGGATACAAATATTTGGAAATTTTGAAACTAAGAAACTACTCTTGCGTTCAAAAGTTCCGTTTGTTGCGTCGATCGTAATTATGGTGGTGATTCCGTTCACTAGTAGTTCCTGCAATCCCATTCTATTGCTCTGAGACAGAAACACGTTCCACTTTCTAAAACATGTTTGTATTTTAACGATACTCCAACTCGACCTACAATTCATGCAGAGCCTCTATCTGAAGTAGGAAGTCAAATTATTTCAAAATTAAACAAAGTAATAGTTACAGAACTTAATAACATTCAGTAAGGGTAGTATCCTTTCCTTTATACTCGAGCAATTGTACCCATATTCCGCGCTGTCACACTTGACGGGTGCATAATATGAACAGTTCAGCCTTATAAAGAGTTTATGACTGTCACTCTTCTTTTCATCTGTCAGTTTGGCACCTTCCGTTCCTAAACCCAACAGGTAGTATTTATATTCGAAATTATAGACTTCTCTGTCTTGCAATAGCGACCTCAAAAATATATACTTGGGTCCTAAATTTCCCCATGCTGCTAAAAATAACACCGGTGGAAATATGTTATCCTGTAATTAATTCCTTTTGCAAATTTGAAAAACTACGAACCGCGCGATGAATGTGTTTTAGTTTTTAGTTATGGTATTATTTTGAGCTACTTTCAACAATACGTATTAAGCGTTCTTGGTAAAGATTTACAAAATTTGATAATACGGGGGTGGAATTTGTCACAAAAATACTATTGCAAAACTGTTGAATTCGGCTTAGTTAAAACGGAGCAAGAGCTCTTGTGATTCTAAGTCGGTTACATCACAGAATGTGGCGGCAGCAGCAGCAGCATGTTTGACCACCCGCACATCTGATGGGTTGTACGTGGGGACTCGTGAAGTTGGCCTCTTAGTTTCCAAAATGCGTTTCCTGGTCTTCTCCATAAGTCTGTACCAGGATATTAAATTTAAATACCGTAAAAGGGAACGCTACTGCGGCTGCACAGGTCAGAAAATATCCCCAGTACTTTTCAAAATATGTAGCAGAACATCCGGTGGTTAAGTTTTGCATAAGTCAATAGATCACACTCCGAATACTACATTCCTTTTTATGCTTTGCTGCCTCATCGCTTTTGTAGGACAACGAGCCAATTTTCTACTACCTGCCAGTGTTGTTATCATTAACCATAAATCGACGGTCCAACATTTAGTGTGTTTGCTATACAAGGAAACTAAAACGGAAGACTCCTATGGACACAAAAACAAAGGAGGAAGGAAAGAAACAAAACAAGTGCGGTAAATATTATAATCATACATTCTAAAATATTGAATGTGCTCATATTATCTACCTATGCATAAGTAGATGGCATTGCTGTAGAAGTGTTCCAAACTCAAGACAGTCATCTGCTTTTAATATTCTAACTGATTTGTGGCTAAATTTTAGTGAATATCTGTGTTCATATTTCGGAAACCAGTATGCAATATATGTATACGTATTTTACTTAGTCTCGTTTTTTCTGGTATTTCCGCCCTTATAACACAATGTACTACATATAAAAACTTAAAAGCATTTTACATGGAACGGTTCTCGTTTAAGGAAACGCAGTACATTTATGTTCATACATAGTAGGTCACTTCGGGCCTTAAAATACAAGTAGTTTAAAACATCTGCAGAAGCATAAACAAAACAAATGATCAACCATTTATGCACCAACAACGTAATTTATTGGTTCTTACTTAAATATCAATCAATAAGCAGATAGTCTAAGTTTTTCATTAGTATTCTATTTAGCTGTAGCTTGTAAGCAAAGTTACCCATTGTTCAATTTGGCAACATTTAAGCAAAACAGATTACATAGCACGAGGTCAAAGATCTCGCAATATTGCTATTTCAGTCCCAAATTTTTAAAGCTGTGTATTCACTTGGAAACTGCAACCAGCGCATTGCTAAATGTTTAAACATACGAACGATATGATGACAGAAGATATTACGCAGCCATGACTAACAAGGCACATCAGTAATAATGAAGAAAAGCTTATGTTGGACGGCGCTCAAGTTGGCACTTTAATACCTCTTTGTGGACAGTCCAAAAGTCTCGCACAATTAGCCATTCTACAAATTTCACTTCATTGTAATGGAAGACTTCGGCAGACTGTCAAAAGTTCAAAGCAGTTACATGCTAAGAGCCTGTGCATCCTGCAGGAGTTCAGTAGACATTAAATGCATTGAACTTAGCCCTGCATAATTCACTTGCATTACATTTTCTCCTTAAAACACTTAAACGTCGTTGCTTGGTAGCATTCTGTGTTCACATAGAAATTGTAATATTAATGAGAAATCTTTAGATGGTAACTAAGAGTGCAGAAAGCAAATAGTATTAAATGTCTTGTCCTCCTCTTCAAAACGTTACTGTCTTGTAAGTTGACATTTACTAACAGTGCTAGTTACACACTACTGCGATTGTTTTACACACTAGGAGGCTTTTGCACTTCACATCCTACATTTCGAAATTACTGAAGAATACGCTCCCTCATAGCCTACATAAGATGAACACACTAGAGGTAATAATCAGGGAAACGCGCAGTTAACAGGCCCTTATATTTTAGTGCAAAATTCACGTCATAGCAATGCTTTAAATGTAATAGCTTTGACTACATATTGAGTACTAGAGAAGCATTCATTATTTAAAACCATAACAAAAACGCAATCCATTAAATAGTTTCCAGTGCGTGAAGTATAGCTGCTTCGAATGCAATACCTGGAATGGGACCATTCTGTCTAACAAACCAAGTTTTCAGTCAGAGCCATAAACACGAAGTCTCTTCAAGACACCGTGTGGATGCCATTCAATCCTTTATGCTCAATATGAGCTCTAAACCTAAACCTTACATATTTTAATTTATATTTCGAAAAAGCGCTTTATTGCCACTTTTGCTATACTTTATAAACACAATCATATGCCAAACTTTTGGAAAATGTGGAATTACCCCATACTGGTGGACTTTCCATATAATTTCACTCACTAAACAATCCCGTAAGCTAACAATCTGAAGGTCAGTAATCTGAATTCAGATTCAGAGCGGCTTCCAAATGTAATAATTACTAATGTGCAAACTAGAGAAAAATTAGTCTCTAATTTTTTATATTAAGAACACACATGTATCAGTGCGCAAATATCGTATGAAACAAACTCGCTGTTCGTTTCTTTCTTTTTAAACTAAGTTGAAAGGATTCTATATCTTCGTTTACTTCCGGTGAACGCTAGGCCGATAATTAGTACCACAGATAACCAATTACGCTAGTTTCTAATCACACGTGGCAGGAGCGATGTATTGGCTAATGTTATAATACACAATAACGAAGTGAATTTATCCTGGTAGTGCATAACGTTTTTGCTTAGCATTACTCGTTTAGTCATAAATCATTCAGGCATTTCTAGACCTGAAGTATTGCAAATATTTTGCAGTACAAGAAATACCTGCTGGTAGGTTGTATTTCTTGCGCCCATTCTGGATCCTGTTATAAGCTGGAAAGAGGAAGAAGAGTGAGTGAGTGAGTGAGTGAGTGAGTGAGTGAGTGAGTGAGTGAGTGAGTGAGTGAGTGAGTGAGTGAGTGAGTGAGTGAGTGAGTCGGGTTTAAGGGCCCGTCGACAGCTTGGTCATTAGGGCCGAGGAGGAAGAGTAGGAAGTGAGAATGAACAGAAAAATCATATGCTTGAGTACGTAAGTTTAAGATTCTACAATGAAAATATTCACAAACCCGGTGGTTCACGGCACCATTAGTATTCATCACTGAAAATATATACGAGTAATTTACGCTCAAAACTGTGTCTCAGCGGCTGTATAATTTTTAAAAGTTCTGAGAGTGTCCATTTATTAAGAAACACTTTCGATTCATTGCAGTACACAGAAATGTTCTAAAACTAATGTTATACTTCAGCAAACACGTGTTACTGCACAGATGACCTTCCATTACCTGAGTTGGGAAAGTAATTAATGCTATATATTTGCAGTAAGTCAAAATCTGATTTTGTGCATCCACTCGTTCCTTATATTAATAGTGCAAGATGTCGGAAATCAAACGCTGCAGGTAATCCAAGCTATTTTCTCTTCTAGGTTAAACGAAAATGGAGAGACCTTTGAGGTATTTGAAGGCGAAATTTATTGCTCCAAAATACGTTTAAAGACGATAAGGCGTCTGGTGAGCTGATTACCATGAACCTGACCTTCAAGATTGTGGAAACGCTTATGTACCCCCGTGGATCCCCCCCCCCAAAAAAAAAATAAAAAATAAAATAATAATAAAAAAAAAAAAAAGAATCGGACATGACTCTTCTTCTTTTTTTTTTTTTTTTTTTTCCCCTTTTCCTTTTTGTCTCCACTGATATGCAACAGATTTTGCATTAATGAGTGTATGCTACTTCGTACGTACAACCCAAAATTATAGCGTTGCATAGTGAACAATTAGCAACTGTGACCAAATTTTGAGATGTCACAAATGAAAAGTCCACACACAAGAGTCTATTTTGTGCGCGATTGGGAAAGTAACAGGGAACATATAATGACGCTGTGCAGGTCTTGAGAATTCTGAATTATCATGGACGATGTTGTGTTCATGTGCATCGGAAATGTTTTGTAAGTCTGCATTGCAGATGCCCATGTGGATCTTTGAACGCACTGGGGATTCCTTCCTGGCGTTCGAAGTCTCATGATATTGAAACGGGCGAAGCGTGTGTGCTGTAAAGCTGGTTGATTCCAGATGAAAGTTTCAACATTGCAAATAGCCATACTGTGAACAGCTACTGTGCTATATGTTTACCTTCTTGCGCATTGTGGTGTACACTCCCGCCGTTAAGGGCGTCACGGCGTAGGCGTACTAGTGTCACTCCCAGTGTTGTATGTTTACCTGCCCGACTCTGTAAACAGAGCTGCCCTTGCAGTGCTCTTCTGTAAGATTTGCAATACAAGTCGGCGTTTATAGCATCATACAGGACGGAGTTTGGTGTATGAACAAAAATACACAGATACTGTCCCAAGAGAGCAACTAAAACAGAACGTTTACAGAAGATGGAAAATATGCTGTCATACAAAGAGTTATATATTAACCAATATACAATTCCACTTATAAATATGAGTTTCATGTGGTATATCATTAAACAAGGAAATGGCTGGGAGTGACCACTTCATTGCTACTTACATATGTACAAGCTGCCACCACAAGGGTGGTTGCTAACTGTTAATTCTTATGATCCATGCAATCTTAAAAGATTATAGTGGTGATGGCGAATGTCAAAATCATACAGAATAATTAATCACGTGTATTACAAAACACAGGAGGATGACTAATGTGAGATTTCCACTTGCAACACAATTCTTTCAGGATATCCATCTCTGAAATTTTGAAAATCTAGTTTTCATTGGATTGATTTGAAATTTTAACACAACAATCACTGTATAGTGAGGAGTAACTGTGCTAAATTTCATACATTTAGTCAGATTAGTTGCTAACATATTAATATTTATTATATTTTTTAAATATTTGTGTAAATGGTTCCCCATGATGCAATTTTGATTTGAAAAAACTTAATAATTTTCAGTTATGTCCTGTAATAGAATGTTAGCAAATGGATGAGAATTTTTTAATATTTTTATTAGTTTGGATAAATATAAATTTTAAAGCTTAAATTCATAATTTCTTTCATTTAAATTTCGAAATGTAAATTTTAATATTTAATTACTCAGCAGTTATTCACGTTATGAAAAAATTATCTCATCATTTCTTTTTAATGTTATTCCTAAGCAGATACTCCTAATTTCATGCATAAGTACTGAAAATTGCATCGTGTGGAGCATTTTAAAGAGCAAATAGTGTTAAAAATAAAAACATGGAAAAACTAAGTTTGAAGTCATAGCAAGGATAATGGAACTGTATGGGTTTAAATGGACATGACCACTTACAAGCAATCAGTTAGGCGGCCACGTGACATAGTTAAAAAGGCCGTAAGGCTATAAAAAGCATATCAAAATAAAGCAGAAGATTTAAACTATTTGATAAAACGAAAATCCATTTTTGACAATTTTTTAAATTTTTAGCCTTTTTACACAGATGGGTATCCTTAAACCTTAATCATCGTTTTGAAAATAATGAAAACAAATAAGAAAGAAACTGCAGTTCCATGGGTATAATACTGAGTTAAACATATTTCACAATGGATAGCTGTTCTACATCGTCCATTTAAACATTCCTGCACACGAAAAATAACAAAAGCGACACCCATTTCATTAATATTTCTTATAATCATGAATTAAATCGTGCTAAACTTAAATGAGACCTATTTCACAAATGCTGACATCTCCCGTGGTCTAGGGATAACACGCTAGCACTGGTTTTCAAGGTAGTGGGTTCAAACCCCGGCGGAGGGCGATGGATTCTTTTGGTGGAAAAATACTTAGCATGGCATCCTTTGGAAGGGGAGTACAGCCATTGATTCTGTGTCGTAGATAAAAGGCACGTAAAAGAAGCTCAACCTGATAGACTTTCGAGCAAATGTATTAGTTTCACGCCCAACATAGAACGGGAGTGTGAGTACCATAGTAGTTAAAGAGTGTCCATAACAACTCGATTTATCTGTAATATTGAAGTTCAAATATTTCTGTGTCCAGCTCACACCTGTATCTCAGGGTGTTTCCCAAAGAATTCCTGTATATGCCGAGAGGTATGCACACTCCTGCTGTCCTGCACCAGCAAATTGTAGGTATTTTATCCGCGGAATATGGCAGCCCCACACTTGGTAGAATAACGTCAAACGTCACTCTGTATGGCCACGTACCCAACCAAATTCATTCTTGGGAATGCCTAACTGGTTCTTTAGATCCAGTCCTACAGATCCAACCCAGCATTGAATTACTGATTCACCCCGATCTCATTAACTGCGGGTGTCTGTGATCTATCCTAAAACTAGTTGACCCCAACAGTCAACTGTCAATGATGGCCAGTAGAGAAAACCAACTCGTCAAGCGATAAAGTGCCGTCCCATATACCCTACAAGGTTGGAAGTTTTTCCAAAGCAAACCGCGCTAGCAGTTCCGTGAAGTGGAGAAAGATATTCCTTTATAACCTCGCGATAATTGTGTATGTTAGCTGATCTTAGACAAGGAGCAGTCGTTATCCTACTAATAACCAGCTGCACCTGCGCAATTGTATCCTTTAGTGACACTTCTAGTTTTGCTAAGAGACCAGTATCCTCTTCTGGGATGGTGCTCTTTGGCTGCCGAGTTATATTTCTGTGATCAGAAGTCCGTATACTCCTTCCAGTCACACTATTGTGCATCGCTGCAATATACTAAATGTGATAGGCGGTACGCTTCAGTATTAAGGGGAATCACCACAAAATTCCATAACCACGATAGTCATGTCAAGTGATAATTATTGGTCTGCAAACATCGCGAGGAGCCTTGTTTGCCCTCCACATTGCCGCAATCTTGTCACGTTTCACTTCACATATATGTGAATACACGCTTTCCGTATGCTCAAGTTGGGAAAACTCAAATGTGAAATGTGGCAGGACGCCCCTGTAGAAACAGTTGCTAATACAGTGTTCTTCATTTAAAACCTAACGGGCGCACGGCATTTCGCCTGTACGCGATTGAGTGTGCAACAGCCGGCTTTGCTCCTACATAAACTCCGCGCGTGAAGTATGTATAAAGCTCTTACCTTATAGAATATGCTGTAAATATCAGTAGAACACATTCTCATTCAAACGATTAAGTGGGGCCACTGTAATGTTTCCCATTTCATTTCTAAAATTTGGTTTGGTTCTTCCAGTGTATGAGGATTTGTCTCGTAAGCTTTGTCTTTCAGGTTACTCCACAAGTAAAAATCACACTGTTAGATCGGGGTAGCGAGAAGGCCATACACTAGCAATAATCTTCTAGCACTTCCCTAATTTTATTCATGGACTCCTCTGCTGTGTGAGCAGTAGCAGAATATTATTGAAACCATCCATATAATTTCTGTACTTCCGTCAGTTTATGATGAAATCGGGTCAATATGCCATTTCGGTACCTCTTTGCATTTACAGTCTGCTCGTAGAACATTGGACCGATTATGCATCTAGCGCTAAAAGCACATCAAATTCCAACTCTCCGATCATATTGAGGGATTTCTTGAACGCGATGTGGATTTTCAGAGGCCCAGTACCAACTAGCCATGCGCACAACGACCTTGGCTATCTTTGTCGCTACGCTGTAGACTTCTGTCTGTTTCGAAGTACGAAGTAAAAGTAGCACAGAATATCCATACTGTGCATTTCCAGTAGACCACGGTCTTCGAAGAACGCTGCGCGACTTACTCGTGCGGTATTAAACTGAAATCATGGAGCATTTTTGTGCGTGGTGTTTTAAGTGACGAAAGAGAAATTTGTGTATGTGTGACGAGAATTTGAAAGAGTTAGCAGTCTGAGGTTAAGCTTATGAATACAGAAGCATTACTCATGGAAATAATCTGCCTCATTTGGCAACTGGGAAAAATGCAAGATAAGAGTGTTGTTCTTAACTTAATTATGCATGCTTTTACGTGATGTATTACACCCTGTTCTTAAAAGAGGGTACTTAGTATTCAGCCTCTATGGTTGTTTTTACTATCTACTTGTAAATCTGAAACCTTGTTTTCTTTACAGCTGAAGTTTTAACATTTGTCCTGCTTTCTCAAACTGTAGATATTGTAGATATGTATAAGCTATTCTTTTATAAATAGTAACCCCACGTTAAGCTTAAAGTATGAAATCTCAGTTACGACAATTTAATGATTTTGCTTACTGTAATGACATCTTAGTACCTTTGTATAGAATTTTGTTTGTTTGTTTGGTTTTTTTGTTTTTTTTGTTTTTGTTGTTGTTGTTTTTTTTTTTTTTTGTTTGTTTGTTAGAGAGTTAGGAATTGTCTTGGAATATAGATGCACCGTTCATTGATAATCAGAAGTCAAAAATATGGAAGTTGTGAAGTTGATTCAACTCCTTTTGTTAGTTTCTGAAGAAAAAGGTTAGGAAGTTGCTTGTTTTAACTTCAACTGTAACGCAACGATCTTAATCTTTTGTACAAAATGTTTGCCAAATATATTAATTCAAATACTGTGTTATTGCTATACCCTTAAATCGTTTGGAGAAAAAAGGTTTTTCTACGGTTATGCATGTCCTGGGATGTTGGTACCGAACACTTTTAAAAAATTTGAATGAAAATGGTATAAAACCAAAGCATCACCATTTCGTCGCCTTGAAACATGCGGTTAAGCTTTAGCACACACGCACGCACATACGCACACTTTCAGGAAGTATAGTTACCTGGTTCAAGAAGACTGGCAAGATGACAATTTGTCTGTTTTGTTTTTAAACAGATCTGCTACATGTTATGGTTATAGCCAACATTAAACAATTTTTCCCAGGTACATAATGTTCTCATTTTTCTTTTTCAGTTTGCCGAAACTTACATTTCCATTATGTAAGGTACATGTTTCTCCAAAAGTATTTAAGCTATTGCACTGAAATTTTGCACGGTTATTAAAGATACCAAAATGCATTTTTCTGTGGAACAGAATTTTGCTAAAGTTCTTAGAAGGTAAGCTATTGAGAAACACATGTGATAAAAATAATCCTAAAAATTAACAAGATAATAAAATATCCTTAAAAAATAACCCAGACGTTTAAAAAAATTCTGTTGCACAAGATTTCTTATTTATCTCTATGTAATCTCTAAAAAAAAGCTGAAAAGAATTGCTTCAGTAGTTTTCAAAAAAACTGTACCCTAATTTGATCCTGTATTTTACATATTTTTATCACCATAAATTAAATATAAAGTAATCATTTGTTTTGAAATTTTCTGGACATATTCTACATGTGGCCTTCTAACAGGGTGCAAACTTTGGTAATTCTATCTCAAACAGAAGTGAAGTTATGTTAAAGTTTGTATGGGGCTGCATTTTCGCATAGGTCCCCCCTTATCCAAGTGGATTTAATATCCTTAGAAACCATATACTCCAACAAATAAATGTAGAGCAAAAATTGTTTCAGAATGAACGAGAAGGCTATTCATTATTTAAGGGAACCAGAACAAGCGAGTAACTCAGCCCACTTGACAGGTCAAGTTCACGGTGACAGAAAATGCGTAAGATGAACTAGAAACAAAAACAAAACAAAAATATGAGCTGTCCTCGATGTAGATAAGAGCAAAATGTAAACAAGCTGAAGTTAAAGACCCGTGACCACATGTGAGTTAAAAGAAGACGCGATTTCAGCAACATACATATGTGCTGGCTTGTGATTATGAAACATGCAGTGATGCTGGCAAGGTTAAGTAACGCCCAGAACTTCCTGTCATCTCCGTATGTAGACAGGCTGTTAATGAGTTTGCATATGTGACGTACTTCTGCCGAAACAAGTTTCTAGAAGGGCAACCTGTATTGCCAGAGATGATTCCTTCGATCACCATATTCAGCATCAGTTTATCAGTAGCACACTGAACAAGAAAGGAAATTTTCTTTCAATTAATGACAGAAGACAACTGCCTTCCACATTCTGCAACTTATTGTTCACTTTCAATTACTTTGTTTAAGGCAAAGGAGATAATATAGAAATGTGTATGTAGAATGGAATTCCTAATAGCTGCTAAATAGTTTCAGACAACCTATCTGCAAATAAATGTGTTGACTTTCTCTAGACTGCATATGAGAATTCGTTTCAGCAGCTGGATAGAGAAGACGATGGAGAAGAAATAAGCCCCTCTTCCTTAGAAGCGTTGGGAAATACACAGAATGCCTCTCAGAATTCTATCACATCAAATTTCAAGGATTACAGAGAGGACCAAGATAAGCATTTTCAGATTGGGGAGCCATGATCCCTAACGCTTGGTAGCATCTGGCATGTCACGACGGATTTCTTTTTCATACACCCAATTGTTTTGCAGCTTTTCTGTTTCAAGGAGTATTTAATCGTCATCTAAAGTTAAAATATATGTGGTAGTTGTATTTCCTGTAACATTTGCTGTCCTTTTTATTCTATATGGTTGTTTTATTTCACTTTTCACTAATAATACCACCAGATTTGTTCTTTACGATACACGATTTCGAATCGACACGATACACATATTCAAGCATTTGCCCAGCTGAGGCTGGCCCACAATCTAAAGTAATTCGAATAATGTAATGCTTCTTTCAGCAATGTGTTCAGTGAAAAAGCATTGATACTTCTTTATAAAACATTTAAAAAGGAGCACGAGAGAGAAAGAGAAAAAGAGCATGTAAAATCGATTATTTAGGCGTCATCCTGAATTTTGCTTCTCAAGTTTTAGACGATTTACCTCTATATCAGTTCCTGTTTATTTTAATTCCATAATTCCGACAATTTTACTGTCTTATAGTAATTCCTGTTTTATGCTTGCTCCAGCGGCAAATGTACCCTAACCCATTTGCATTTTGAAATAACAAATTACGAAACTCTGAAATGAAAGTTATATAAATCCAAGAATCTATTTGTACGTGATAAACTCTTCCAAGGAATACAATTACAGTCCGCAAATGATGAGAATAGTAGTGGTTTAAACAGATATCCATTCGCAATCAAGAAGTTCAAGCACAGAAACAAAGTGGAAGGTGCAGGCTACGTCTTGCATATTGCGCAGCTAAATCTTTAAGGTCCACTGTTTGCTGGCTTGTGTGTAAGGAACTTGTAGCTAAGATACAAATTTGCTGCAGAACAATTACAACTGTAATAAAAGTACAGTCATTGTTGCCAGTACATAGAGATTTTGACTTGTTTCAGGTTGTTAAACATATATTTCACCCATCAAAATAGTATGCAGTGTGCAAGACGCAATAACTGAAATAAAAATGTAGTAAGTTAAAGACTAAACCTCAAATTTATGAATGTTGCAGCCGTAAGAGAACAAATACCAATGCTTTTAACCTGTTATAGAGAATTTAGCTGATTCCACTGAAATTATAAGTGACGTCATGTATTTCATTCAATAGGAATTTTTAATCTCTATGCTATCCAAGCTATGTTACAGCTGGAAAAAATCTTAGGAAATGCGATTTTTTGGGTATTACTCCATAACAGAAACAAAATAACTCCAAAATTTTTAAGCTAGGAAGTAGTAAGTCTTAAATACATTTTTAAGCATGACGGTAATTATTTTTCAGCAAGTATTACAGCGGTGGGATGGGCGTTTATTATTGAGTTTACGCTTTTTAAAAGTGGTTTGGTTATTGCCATCTAAGTAGAAGCCGATATTTAGTACTACCGGTCTCTATTATGAACTACCATAAATACGGATTAAAAGGGTTAGCAATTTTGAACAAACTGGGTCACTATACCTTGTCTCAACCTTAGATGGCAGTATGGAGTTAAATGGGATATATCTGTGTCTATCTAGCGCATACAAGTTGCCATCAGTCTCGTCCTTTTCTACGCTCGCGCTGTTGCCAGGTTCCTAATAGCATGGTGTAAATATTGAGTTGTTATAAATTTCAGGTTGGAACACATTATCCTAGGTAGAATTTTTTTCTCTATCAGGTTATATCCTTTTTAGAATCATTATACATTTCTATAGGCTCATATTTCTTCAGAAAACGTTTTTTTCAATAGAAGTCCGATATTTGTTGTTTCTATACCCATCACGCACTAACAAACTAAGTGCTAGAATACGTCTATATATTTTTCTTAGCTAGAGTAACTATAGTGCTGCTACCTGCTTACTTTGAATTCTGTATGTTTACTCAGTTAAGTGTTACAATTTTTTAAATTCAGTGGTTTAGGAAAATTTTATATATGTACACTAAAAAAGTTACACAGTGTGAAACTTTCTTGTTATTGAGTTTACATCGGGGACCAAGCGAGAACAAATGTAGAGGAGGGTTGGCGAAAGTTTTTAAAATAAACCAAAAGTGTAGGGGAATATATGACAAATGATGATATATTGAGATACCCAGATCATCATTTGCAAATATAATTAGTGTGGGTTTTGATATTGGACTGCATGAATGAGAAAGTGATATGGAATGTGATAATGCAGCTTCAATGGGCTGTGCACATTGTTCTCTTCCACTTTGTTACAACCACTTCATCAAAATTCCGCATCTGCACTTTGAGGACTAATGTAAGCACTATCGGAAGTGTAGTATATGTATTTTGCGGTATTATAAATAATTTAAGTAGAGGTTTTTTGGTACTGGTGATTGAAAATGTAATGATACACAGACGTCATTGAATTACAAATAGTTTCCCTCCTATGGTACGGATATTTTGGTACTATGTTTCTCTCTATTAAAATGTCACTTGAAGTAGAATGCAACGTTTTCCATGAAAATGACACAGACCACTGTTTTGTTTATGATTAATTGCTATTCTAAGCCCGTTTTCATGAGGTTCCGAGCGTTCGAGGTCAAAAGTGTCCCTTGTAAGTACAGGACTCAGGCCACCTCGGGGTCGCGCGCGGAGAAAGATTCGCAACTAGTACATGTAGCAACACTGCGCTCCATTTAACGTGCACTGTCTTCTAAGGGTGAGATGCGCTATAGTTTGTTATTGATATGGAATTTGTTGTTTACTTTTATCGTAAATATGTAAATATAGATGAAAACGTGAAGTTTGTAGATGGAGCACGAAGCGCAGAAAGCTTTTTCGCTAGGTAGAGGCAAACATCATGCTGCATAGTTATTTGGAATGGCTCGAATTTGCTTGCTGGATTCCGAAAACGAAATTGGTTGCTAGTATTGAAAAAGACAAGAGAGACTTGTTAGTTTGGTATGTGCAACAAACTAAATTAAAATGATGTTGCAGAATACGTTTCACTGCAGAAGAATGGAGAGACTTGATTTAGTGATGAAACCTCATTCATGAATCTGGTTGCCCAATGAACAACAAATTAAAATTTAAAAAACAGTGTTTGCTGAAAAGGAGTTTAAGAAGATTTATGCCTAGACATGATATGCAGATAGGGGGAATCTGATCGCCGTGTTGGTCTGCACAAATGTAACGGGTCAGTTAATTCCACTGGATGATAATAAGCAAAAAGATCTGAAATTGCCAGAAGCATCTTGAGAGCTACAGGGATTTACTCACTGAAAGATGGTTTCTTAAAGGAAAAGAATTATCTCTCAGGTATAAACACAACAAGCTTACTGAACGCAGCACATCTAAAACAGGCCCTGCAGGAGATTCTACAAAAATGGAACATAATCCTGATATATTGCGTTGTTGCATCCCAGTTTCTGCAGAAAAATCTGAGCCAGAAAGTGACAGATCTTCATACGTTTCTTTATACGATTTTCTATCTTCACTTATAAAGAAGGATAGGTTAAGCTTTCAGCAAGAAAACAAAAGGCGGTTCTCTTCATATTCCCGGAAGATACTCAAGGAAGAGCTTTGGCTAAAAAAAAAAAAAAAAGGAAAATATAACGGGCTTCTAAGCTAACAAAAATACCAAGAAGAGTTGTACAAAAAGAGTCGTTGGTTTCTGATGAGCAACCAAATGACACAATCTGCGATTATTGCAATGTTAAAAATAGTAATCATGAGTTAGGATAATAGACAATTGGATTCACAATCAGTCCCAAGGAAAATCAAAAGAGGAACATCGTGTAAGATGTGCTGATGCACAAAAGAAACAAAATGCTTATTTCTGTGAAGTACAGTAAGTGAAATTAAACATACTAATTGTTTATACCAATTTTGTGTATGCATACAGATAAAAAATGTGCCCCGAATTGCCTCGATAACTAACCCCATTTATTCTGACGTGTTAAGGACAAAAGTGGTTACTGTGGTAACTAGGGTTTAACTCGTTGAAATATAGTCGGAAGCAAAAATACTGTGATGGGACGTGGCGCACAAAAAAGCACGGTTGGAGCTAAGTTATTTCACACCACCTACCAGACCGACGAGCAAACAAAGACACTCAATGTCAGGGTGCCTCACGTGACTGCTTGACTTACAACAATAGGCGCGGCACGCATCAAAGGCGCTCACGTTCAAGCTTCCCCACACTACTCACGCGAGCAAACACGTGACAGCAATCAGAGCGGCAGAACCGAAAGGGGTTTTCTCCAGATGATTCGAGAGGTGTCCGGCGATCGGCTTGTTTGAAGAAGTTCGCGAATATCCGTGTGACGTCAGCCCCGCTATATAAGAAAGTGAGGCAATAGCAGAAGAGGGAGTTACAGGCATGAGTCGGTCAGTATGTCAGCGAGTGTCAGACAGCTGTGTGTGTTTGTAGTACTTTGGTCGTGAAAGGTACGTCGCGTCGAAGTGAAGAAGTTTTAACGCGCATCGAGTGATTGCATCGTCAAAGTTAGTGTATGAAACACAGAGGTGTCACGAAAGTATGCAGACTGTGTTAACGTCAGTTGAAGAGCACTGTGGTTTAGTGAAAAAGTTTAAAACAAAAATAAAGTGACAGAAAAGTAACTGGACTGATTTTGTCATTTTTGTTACAATAATAATACTTTAGGAAACGTAGCATCTAAATATGGCTGGACATAAGGTACCTATGGTTTTAGTCCAATACATTAAAAATGAACAATATTAAAGCTTTACCGAGTTTTGACATATGAATCCTTATCTACCTTATTTAAAATTGATTTGCCTTTACTTAATGGAAGACATGCAAATAGGACCTCTTTAATAAAAAAAAAAGTTACATTGTTTATTACCTTTGATTAAAATAGGTACGAGAGAAAAGGACTTTGCACATTTTATAACACATTAATAGTGCCATAGAGAGTTACAGGTACAACTACCACTTCTGTATGCTTCACACAAGTTTTAACAATTTGGGTACTGTAAATATTTCATTTTATTCTAAGTTAACTATTTAGGGCATGCAGTTGCCATACAGCACACCTTATAATATATAATATGGAACTTATACTGAATATGTGCTTAGGCGAACACCCTGCGGCCATCACGAAATGCAATATTTAGTTAATCTAATAACCGAAATACACGCACAGTCACAGAAAATCACTGGGAATCTTTTGGTAAACTATCAAAGCGCAATGAAATTAAGCCCATTTGGGAGTTTAAATAAATCCGCAACAGAGTACGACTACACCTATGACTTAGTGTATATGCAGAGTACCTAAATATACTATTCATTGGAACATTCTGAAATAAACAAACAAACATTTTGTTTCTTCCACACCGGTTCAGACGAATTCTGAATTAGTCGTATTATTACGATACAACTGGTCATTGCGTAATTCTTATATTCATTTACCACCTTACCTAATACTGTAAACTGTAAACCCCGCGCGACAGCCCACGAAGGGCCAAGGCCTACCACCCAGCCGCTGCGTCCCCCACCTCTGCCCACTACAGGCGTCATTCGTGAGGAGCTAATACTATGTTCCTAAAATAATTAAAATAATGAAATTTCGTAGCATTAAGAGTTAAGGAAACGCATGAGGTTTGTAAATTATATCTTTGATCTACAGCTTAAAACTATTCTTAGCCGCCCATCACCGAGCGGGATGGCTCAGGCGGTAACGTCTGTGGCCCACAATCTGAAGACCGCGGGTTCATTCCCCGCAGCCCACGTTCCTGACTCATGGGATTCTTCGGAGGTTTCCCCGGGTCGCCAGGCATTTGCTGGGAAGGATTTCCATATCCTCCGAATTTCCTGTCCCTCCATTTCGTTACATTATTCATTTCATTTCACCCTTCATCCCGTTAAGTTTCTGTCAGGGTTGGAAGCGTCGGCGAGCGTCGCGGCAGCAGCATGGCTGGAAGGGCAAATGGGCTCTGGAAGTCTCGCCCTCCGGGTTGGCAGGTGAGCCACTGGTTTCCGGGACCCCATAGGACCGTATACGCCCAGGAGAGGGAGATAAGCCAGCCTCCGCTGGGGTGCTTCTAACTGCGAAAATGTAGGGGCCGCCCTTAGGATCCGTTCGCCTCATCCATCTTCTGGGGGGGGGGTGACCCATCAGGGGCATAGACACAAAAGATCGCCTTTCGGTCGAGGTGCTAACCCCCCCCCCCCCCCTCTGCAAGTTGTCACACTCATAGCCGCCCGGCGGTATTGCAACGTTGAATGTCATTGTAGACTTACTTAGTGACCAACAATAAACCATAATGAAATATTATTTTCAACTCACTCTTTAGGTTTACAATTTTAAAACCTTGACCCATTAACCCCTGATGTCAAACAAAACTGAGCAGCAACGTTTGATACCAAACGTTTTAAGAAATTCTATGGACGTGACTGCAAAGGTTTTTGATTTACAGTGGATTATGTTAAATTATTAAATGTAGGCCAGTTAAGATAGAGGACTGAAATACTGCGAAGAGGTATGTTACTTTTAACGCATACAAATGTGGCGTTTAACATTTTAAGTTATACATTTTGCGACAGTGTTTCCTAGTGTTTACTTGGACATAGAGCTTGTCTAATGCATTTTGTGAACCACAGCACCAGCCGCCGCAAATCTTAGCAGTTTACATTTACCAAGCCAACTAAATCTAGAACTTGTATAAATTTTGGCGAGCAGAGACACAAGACAAGCCGCGAATTCCGGTTCTACATAATTTCTTCGGTCGTGTAAAGTGGCATAGCGATGGATAGTGACAAATTAAATTCGTTGCAGCGGCACAACTCGGTTCGTTCAAAGCAGCAATCAGTTGCAGAGGTTTCGCTACGCCCATAGTTCTGTTAACATACGTTTCTGCTCGATTCGTGGGACCGTATACTCCGCTGCGTTTTCACAATTTACATAAAAATATAAACGAAGCTTTCAGCAAAAGAATGTTTCAGCTTTCATAAGTTAATTAAATTGCCTCCAAATTATCCGCTTCCGAAATTTCTAATAATAGAGGGTACTTATTGGTTATCACAGGTTAGATTAGGTACTGTTGAAATACCGTCCAACTATACCTATGCGGGCTATTTTTGTTTCAGTGCAAAAAGATACCGTTGAGCTCAAACACAGCAATACTGCACACACTCCTCACATTGTGAGCAAGATTTTGAAATGATGGACGAACAGGGCGAAAGGTGAGTGACTAATTCCACGTGACCTGACCTATACTACGAGTCGAGGATGCAATATAACTTATGCGTGCAGTACTGATTGTGCCATTTGCCAAATTTCGACCACGACCGTTGTAAAAATGTAGCAGAGAGTAGTATATCTTGGTATTGTAAAATTTGCCACCGCAAGACGGTACCGCAGTCCAAAATATACAACATTTATTTTTATTAATAGGCCTTTTGCGTTCGGGCAATGGAAGCATCAAGGTGCTAGTTTCGAAGTTCTCCTTCCGAATACACGCGTTAGCTATAATATTGTTACAACTTCCTAGTTTAACAATGATTAAATTTGTTTTGCGTCTGCCCTTTTAAGGGTTTTTACAGCAAAGGTTTTCTTTTGGGGGAGTAGAGAATAATGGTGTTCAGTGTGTACAGAGTAAAGTTATAGCTCACGATATCTCACACATTCCTTTTCAAGGTCTCCCTGGTATGTCACCTATTTTTAAGATCAAATCGTAAAAATAACTATTTCATAGTCCAAACAACATTTTCCAGAATATAATGGAAGTTTTCTAGATAACGATGGCGATGGTGGCGATGGTGATGGTGATAAAGGTGATGATAACGACAGTAACAACAGCAATAATAATAATAATAATAATAATAATAATAATAATAATAATAATAATAATAATAATAATAATAATAATAATAATAATAATAATAATAATAATAATAATAATAATAATAATAATAATAATAATAATAATAATAATAATAATAATAATAATAATAATAATAATAATAATAATAATAATAATAATAATAATAATAATAATAATAATAATAATAATAATAATAATAATAATAATAACAATAATAATAATAATAACAATAACGATAATAATAACAATAACGATAATAAATAACGATAATAAATAACGATAATAATAATAATAATAATAATAATAATAATAATAATAATAATAATAATAATAATAATAATAATAATAATAATAATAATAATAATAATAATAATAATAATAATAATAATAATAATAATAATAATAATAATAATAATAATAATAATAATAATAATAATAATAATAATAATAATAATAATAATAATAATAATAATAATAAAAATAATAATAATAAAAATAATAATAATAAAAATAATAATAATAAAAATAATAATAATAATAATAATAATAATAATAATAATAATAATAATAATAATAATAATAATAATAATAATAATAATAATAATAATAATAATAATAATAATAATAATAATAATAATAATAATAATAATTAATAATAATAATAGTAATAATAATAATGATAATTAGTTTCTTGAATGGAGCTGAAGAGAAGTAAGCGTGTAAGTCATTTACTCTTCTCTGAGTATTTTCATAGAGTCTTCCAAGTGAGGAATAGGCGCATTTGTTTCTTGCTGGTAGTCTGTCAGAAGAAGTTTAACAATACACGTACTTAATATGTTTTCTATTTGCTGGCTATGGGCCCGGCCCGTTGTTTTTCAAGTTCTGCCAATTAATACGCGTAAGTAGTGATAATATGAGCTTTCTGGCTCAAGAAGTGGCATAAGTGACATGAGCTTTTTGGCTCAAAAAGTGGCATAAGGGACATATCAGTCACGCCCCCCTCCTCCCCCCCTCCCCCTCCCCCTGCCCCTCCACCCCCACATGTGGGAATTTCCAAAAGGTAATACTGACTTTGGCTCAATTAGCATAAATTCCCCATTAATAATCCACCCCCCCCCCTTAAGTGACATGGGTATTTCTTTGGACACGTGGGAATTCCGAAAACAGAGAGGGTGGATGGTCTGTCGCGATCAGGATGACAAAGGAAGGGTAATTAATGACCCCTGTCCCCCCTGACCCTCCTATTCTAGTGTCTGCATGTGTTTTCGAAAGAAGAACGTGAGGGTAAGAAACCCTACAATGAATGGCCCCTTTCAGATCTTGATATATTTATGTGACAGTTGGAAATGTTTCCCTCTGACAGTTTTGAAAAGAACAAGGCTTCATCTTGCAAGGGGGCGAGCATAGACATCCCCATTTTCCTGTCTGAACAGGCTTAGTGTTTTTCTCTTAACAAAGCAGCCAAAGATCACCACCTGCAGGAAGAAACCTTTTCAATAGCGAAAGAATACTTCTGTATTGACGCGTGGACCACCCATGTGATCCCCCACTGCGAGGGTTTCCCTGCCTTCCCATTGTGTTGAATGGCCGTCCAACCCCTCCAACACTTCAATGCGTTCCCACACAGTGGGGACAAAAGGAAACCTGTAACATAACTCTTAGCAGAAAACAAACTTGCAGTTCGACATAACGAAACTTTTACTGATCAAAATCTACCCCCCCACACACGCATTCTTCCGAAGAAAAACCTATTCTCACTGAAATTTTCGGACCGCACACATCTTTGACTTTGCACTAGCCATTAAGCGGAAGGGTAATGAGGCTTTTACATTCACAAGGCTTTATCGGTCCACTTTTCCTGTGTCATGTTTTCTAGTTTTTTGTTCTTTATTTATCTATTTTGTTTATTTTGGATTCCTTATGGACTTCAATGATGTCCCGCACAATCAACGCAAGCACTATCTCACGATCTTTTACGCTCATAGAGTTCTCTCTACACACGTTTCTTACTGTGACATGTTTGTTTGCATTCTGTTAATCCTCATGGAAATACTGGCTTATACTCGCATTTAATTTCAGTATTATTTTATAAATAACGTTATTTTATACTTGCAACATTCATTTTGTGTATAGTATCATGTTCGACGATCAGAGAGGCTGTTTCTCGTTTCTTTCAAGCAAATTTAAGCTTTGACAACATGTTACTTAAGCTGAAAATATTGTCTCGTCTGTTACCCTCACGCAACTTTCTCTACTCTTGCCCTAACAATTAATACAAAATGTTATTTGCACTAACATCTTCGTGTTAGCTGAGATAAACATTTTCACAAATTATCTCACTGCTTATTTCCTTTTATGTGCAAGGGGGGATATTAGAGTAAGGAAGACTTTGTGTACTGATCAAAAGCTACACGCAATTCTACTGAAAAAACATTCCCAAGGGAATTTTTTGGTCCATCCACATCTCTTGACTTCGCATTTGTTTATGTTCCCAAAACTCAACTAAAATCATGGAAATATCTCCAAAAAATCCTACAGGCACACACACATACTCACACGTAAACACACACACACACACACATACACCCCGCACACATGCACACAAATACACATGCACACCTACACACATGAATGCACAACCACACACACATACACACACACACACACACGCGCAGACACCCACACTTACACACATACATACGCGCAAACACACGCACAAAACCGCATAAGCTTCATTTATAAGTTCCTTAAATTAAGGACTTTATGTTAGCCAATGCATCACTTTTCACAAGGATACTCTACTCAGTTTTCTTTGTGAAATATCCGGGGTGTTTAAGAGGACACTTATTTATACATTTATTTTCTTGTTTATAGTATCTTACGAGATTACTATGCTTGTTTAATCCTAGCAAGTAATATTTTTTAAATCGCACCAAAGAATAACGATACCACAATGCAGGAACAGTAAGCACCCGAGGAACGTAGCTGAATCATTGAACCATCAGCAATACAGGTTTCAAAGTAATGGGCAAATTTCAAACACTAAGTAATATCTCGCCTTATTATTAGTTTCTTTATTGACAAATTCGAGAGTTCTGGTCAAAGTAATTACTGCAATAACACATGTTAACATATATAATAACCCCTTTCAATCATACAGAAAATTCTTTTGACTTCATTTCTACATAAACACAAATATTAAAAATCTGATGTGTTACACTCACGTGACTTCTACCCTCTTGTACTTCCCATTCTTACAAAATCTTATTCCTATATCTTCTTCGTGTTAGTTGAGATAAACATTTGTACAAATTATCTTATTGCTTATTTCCTTGCAGGTGCAAGGAGAATGTTAGAATACTGCAGGCTTTTCTGCCATAGTCTAATGTTTAAAAGCTTTGAGATTCTGTTGTCTTTGCACACTTAAGATATAAAAAATGAACAACAATGATCCATTTCACGAAAGTTCTAAGTTTTTCCGAAACTCACACACATAACAAGGAATATCTCCGAAATGATTCACACTACAAGAAAATTTATTCAGTCAAAAATTGTGTATTTTAGCAAGATCTATATTCTCTATAGTATGATTTGGTCCATCTCTAACGGTTTACCAGTTATGCAAAAGTCGCCCAGAATAAATACGACTACAGGGGCTATAGCCAGAAAATTCAAGATATACATTTCATTTATCAAAAAAATATCTCAAACATATGACATTTTAATCAAATCGTTAGAGCAATTTCCAAGAAAGTCAAAATTTTCGAAAAATGTTCCAGGTAAGGGGTAGTTAAGGGGGATATTTTCTTTTCAAATTCTTCGTGGCGCATCCTTGAAAGACATTAAACTTAAAAACTGACTTTGGTTTAACCGAATTTTCGTTCTGAGTTATGCTGAGCACAGACTGACACACACACAACACACACACACACACACACACACACACACATGCCTACACATACACACACATTTTTAGCAAACACACCTACACTCACACACACATTTAGACATGCACACACACGCACACATACACACACGAGCATACACACACATACACACACTCACACACGCGCAGACACCCCCACTTACACACATACACTCACACACATGCACCCAAGCACACACATACACGCACCTTTTTGTAAACCTGCTTTTTTGGATTCAGGGGGCCTCGAACATATATTTCCGGTGAAATCTTGACTTCGAATTTTTGGGTGGAGTACGATACTTCCCCTATTGACCAGTAGAGAAAGTAAAAATAGAGGTTGCGACAACTGAGCATAAAAAATACACAACGCTAATTTCATTTCAATATATGAAACTCCTGATATTATTCTTTGTTATCAAATGATTAAAAATTGAAGAGACAGAATAATGAAAATTTCATTCATCTTACCCTTGCTATTGAATAAAGTTAGTGAATGAGACCTGATGCTCTGAAAGTATTTATTTTTTCTCAAGTAGTAATAGATAAGGGGTTAATAAAATATCAACAGGAACTTTTTGTCACTAGATGTAAGTTTATTTAATAAGTTTGCCAGTTTATAGCAGGTTTGTATAAAACAATTGTACTATTAAATCTTACAATCCAGAGGCTTTTAAGGGGAGAATATGTTTGGAAACAACTCAAAGAATGAGTGAAAACTGCGTACCAATATTCATTACAAATACAAACCAAAACGGATAAGTGGGGCTTGTAGACAGAATACAAAGCGAGCTCTATGGTGTTAAAGGAAATTAAAGGCGCAAAACTCCTTATGTGACTTAATCCCTGGGAATGACTGATGGTAGCATGGAGATGGGAACAATAACAATGATAATGAATAGGAATCCCGCCAGCCTATATTTTAAACATTTTGCTCGGTGTTATTCATCTTTATTTTTTTATTGAAGCATAACATTTCTTGTCATTTCTTACTGAACCTTCAGCATTCAGTTCATTGAATAAGAAAAGAGAATAAAGACATCATTCAGATGTTCATACATTCATTTTAAATTACATTAAAGGCTGGCTTTGTCACTTTCATTATAAAACAAGCTATTATGTATATCATTTCACAGTATCCAAATATTGGAAAGAAAGCTAACTTCTTAGTTTAGACAATAGAAACAAAGTTCGGCGGGGTGGTGGGGTAGCTGTTTTACTGCGCAGCTGCACAGGTGTGGTGGGGGAAAGCATTCTAACCTATAAAAGGGTACACCGTCCGCAGGAGTGAACGGACTCACAAGACACACAGGTGTGATTGCAGTTCTAGAGGGCGAAACATCAGTTGGCATTTACACATCACTGCAAGAATAACATACATTCCATAATGGCAGGTAAGCCCATTTTATTATACTTTAAAGAAACATTTTGGTGTCTTTCTACGAGTGAAAGTTATTAAATAGGAACAAAATACGCAGAAAAAAGTTTTTATATGTTAAATGGCATGTATTTCCTTACAATGGACTTGAAATTATCAGCTCATCATTCATTGCCTTTACACATTGAAAGATTAAGTCAAAGTGGAAATCCGAACTAACGATGAAATTGCCAAATGTAGGAAAACACGATAACTTTTTTTTCCCACTATTCATTATATGTTTTCTTTTGTTGTTATTTTTATTATTATTCTTTTATTCTTTTGTAGGAAACATCGACAGGGCAAATGAATCTAACACGAGCATCAATGGCTCGCCCCCTGGACGTTGCACAACACGACTTGACAAAGTTACAACGCCAGTTAGGCCCAATAAATGCAGTTGTGATAGTTGTAAAAATATTTCATCACTGAAAAGTCTACTGGGGGAAATTCAAGGTAAGAATTATTAAATATTGAAATGCTAGTTTATATTGTTCCTTATTTGGCTCATTGTAGGAATTCCATCGTAAGCAATTTTTGTGTACATTCTGTCTTCCAGCGTTAGCATTTCAGCTCCAAACCATATGTTCAATCGAAATATCATATATGATATTTTGTTTTTCATCATTCATCTGACTTATAGTATCCCTTTTAATACTCTCTTCTTCATATCAAAGTGACTTATCTCAAATAATCTGTCTCTAAGCCAAAAACATTTTCTTTTATACCTGAATTAAATATAGTCTTTTATTCAATCTTTAATAAATGTTCACTTGCTGAATATGAATATCCACTTCAAATATTATAACACCATTAATTAATTTTATTGTTTCATCTTACTTCAGGCCCATATGAACCAATGGACCTTTCATTGAATCGCCAGCCTAAGGAGCAGCACACCATGAGACCTTCACAAACAGCTTTACACAGAGAATCAGCGCAAAAGAGGGAATTATACCATAAATCACTTTGCGATTGCAAGATCGCTAATCAAGCTGGGAAGAGCACATCTTCTTCAATATCGCAGAGTAATAAGCAGCCGCATGAAAACACCCATCAGATTACAGATGAACAATTATATCAACAACGCAAGTACAGCTGGGAACCTTCAAATAAAAGATGTCATACTCATACAAGGGAGCAATTCAACAGCCCGCAGCAAAGAACTCAACAAAACTTAAAGGAATTGATCGAAAACAAGACAAGGATATGTATTCATACCTGTGAAACTATGAAATGTGATACTTTGAAAATTGCCATAGAACTTATTTTATAATTCAATAAGATTTCTTAGAACAGATAACCAGCTCTTATAGAGATACGTTATTGACTTTGGCAGGGACTCTAGGTCATATCTAACGACAGTAACAATCATTCATCATGTAATTCATGCTTAGCCTGCAGAGTCGCAGTTATCAGAAGTAACAGGTATTCTATTTTATTCCAAGGGCGGAAAAACAGCGTGATAGACACGCACAGAGAGAGAGAGAGAGAGAGAGAGAGAGAGAGAGAGATAGTGAGAGAGAGACTGACTGTTACGTGCAGGTGTTTTACCCATATTTATGAATTGTGAATAATATCCACAGGCATTTTGCCTGAAGCAGTATCTACTTATATTGTGAAATCATCAATTTTGTTGAAATGTAAAAAACGATCTTGATTCATTTAATAAAATTTATGAAGAGAAATATCAGCGTTATCATTTAACCTGCCCTAACCTATCCTAGCCTAAGCAAGCCTACCCTATCCAAATTTAGCCTATCTTAACTAGGAATGCATGCAGGAATAACATAATGTATGATATAAATTAACAAAAGAACATAATTACAATCAGATAATTTTATTTAACTTATAAAGATGAATACACTACCATTACCATTCAGAAAGCAAGCATATACTATTGAAAGACAATACATATATATTCATTTCATTTCTTAATCATTCAATGATGCCAGTCGATTTCAGTTCATTGATAATTCCTTGAATTTCCTTATAGTGATTCTGTCCAGTCGATTCTTGTGACATGATTAATAATCGTAAACGTTTTACTAATTCATTTGGATCGAACCAAGGATATTCCAGGCGAAAAGCAGCACTTGATGGAGCATCTTGCATGTTATCGGAGACTTGGAGATTATTACTTTCTTCCAATGAAGTCATGTTTCCAGATGTTTTTACAATAACGCTTAGCGTTGATTTTCCATCTTCATTATTAGATGTTTCATCAATTCCAGATTTTTCACTCTCTTGCAACGGAAATGCCCCTGATTCAGAATTAGCTATATTGTTCACAGGACCATTAGAAACCTCTTTCTTGCATATTTTATTATGGCGTTGAAGCCTACTCGTTGTCCTATTCTTTAAAGTCTGCCCACACTCACAGCATTTGAGGAAACGATCCTTTCCAAGACTAATATATGAAAAATTAAGTCTTGCGTATTTTGTGCAATACAACCTTTTACTGTGATCACTCATTGTGAAAATGCAAGTGAAGCTGGCAATAACCGTTTAAGCAAAAGTTAGAGATGCTCGATATTTTATACATTGATTGTTCATAGGTCAAATATAAACTCGCAACAATGCAAAACAATTTAGTGTAGGCAGACACCCTAAGTAACCACAGGTGAGCAGATGAGGTGACCATGGGTGACCATGGGTGACCAGATGAGATGACCATGGGTGACCAAGGGTGACCAAGGGTGACCATGGGTGACCAAGCGTGACCAGATTAGGTGACCATGGGTGACCAGATGAGATGACCATGGGTGACCAAGGGTGACCAAGGGTGACCATGGGTGACCAAGGGTGACCAGATTAGGTGACCATGGGTGACCAAGGGTGACCACGGGTGACCAGATGAGATGACCATGGGTGACCATGGGGTGACCAAGGGTGACCATTGGTGACCATGGGTGACCATGGGGTGACCAAGGGTGACCATGGGGTGACCAAGGGTGACCATGGGTGACCAGGGGTGACCAAGGGTGACCAAGGGTGACCAAGGGTGACCATGGGTGACCAAGGGTGACCAGATTAGGTGACCATGGGTGACCAGCTGAGGTGACCAGGGTGACCATGGGGGACCAAGGGTGACCATGGGGTGACCAAGGGTGACCAGATTAGGTGACCAATTAGGTGGCCCGTGACCCAAGCATGTACGTGAGCAAAACAAGTGCAAGCTAATGTGAGACTATCAAACATTCAAGATATATAACCTAAATCTAACCTAAGCTAACATAATGTTACCTGAACCTGTTTGTTTGAATCTACACACTGTAACTATTTTTAATTGAGGATTTCATTCTGCTTGCACCAACAAATATATCATTACCTAAGCTGAATTCTTCTATTTCAAACTTTTATTCTCGTAGCACATGCACTAAGTCATCCCATCCCATACAAATATTCAATTTCCGTATAACATAGCCTAATCTACTCTTAATGTGTTTCATGTCACTTAAGACACGATTCAACATTCAGAGAACAATGTCTCAGGTCGATTCTATAGACACAGTTAACAAATCTTTTCTGGAAAGTAATGTTATTCCACTATTCTTCCACACATCACCCATACAGGCTATTCACACCAATCAGATAAACATATATCCTACCCTCACCTAACTCTAATCTAAATTCAAGCAAACTATTAAGAGAATGCTATTGTATTGTAGATGCTCTAATGAAGTCAATGTGATCTTTTCCTCTCATATATAAGTATTCAATACTCTGAACACCAAACCTGGCTTAATATTCTTGATAGCACGTAAAATAAATCACAATTAATTATCTTGAGAGCAAGCTGTTTCGATTATCTTCTGGAGTGATTGATTTTATGTGCTAACAAGAATATTAAGCCAGGTTTGGTGTTCAGAGTATTGAATACTTATATATGAGAGGAAAAGATCACATTGGTCACCCCATGGTCACCCTTGGTCACCCCATGGTCACCCATGGTCATCTCATCTGGTCACCCGTGGTCACCCTTGGTCACCCATGGTCACCTAATCTGGTCACCCTTGGTCACCCATGGTCACCCTTGGTCACCCTTGGTCACCCATGGTCATCTCATCTGGTCACCCATGGTCACCTAATCTGGTCACCCTTGGTCACCCATGGTCACCCTTGGTCACCCTTGGTCACCCATGGTCATCTCATCTGGTCACCCATGGTCACCCATGGTCACCTCATCTGCTCACCTGTGGTTACTTAGGGTGTCTGCCTACACTAAATTGTTTTGCATTGTTGCGAGTTTATATTTGACCTATGAACAATCAATGTATAAAATATCGAGCATCTCTAACTTTTGCTTAAACGGTTATTGCCAGCTTCACTTGCATTTTCACAATGAGTGATCACAGTAAAAGGTTGTATTGCACAAAATACGCAAGACTTAATTTTTCATATATTAGTCTTGGAAAGGATCGTTTCCTCAAATGCTGTGAGTGTGGGCAGACTTTAAAGAATAGGACAACGAGTAGGCTTCAACGCCATAATAAAATATGCAAGAAAGAGGTTTCTAATGGTCCTGTGAACAATATAGCTAATTCTGAATCAGGGGCATTTCCGTTGCAAGAGAGTGAAAAATCTGGAATTGATGAAACATCTAATAATGAAGATGGAAAATCAACGCTAAGCGTTATTGTAAAAACATCTGGAAACATGACTTCATTGGAAGAAAGTAATAATCTCCAAGTCTCCGATAACATGCAAGATGCTCCATCAAGTGCTGCTTTTCGCCTGGAATATCCTTGGTTCGATCCAAATGAATTAGTAAAACGTTTACGATTATTAATCATGTCACAAGAATCGACTGGACAGAATCACTATAAGGAAATTCAAGGAATTATCAATGAACTGAAATCGACTGGCATCATTGAATGATTAAGAAATGAAATGAATATATATGTATTGTCTTTCAATAGTATATGCTTGCTTTCTGAATGGTAATGGTAGTGTATTCATCTTTATAAGTTAAATAAAATTATCTGATTGTAATTATGTTCTTTTGTTAATTTATATCATACATTATGTTATTCCTGCATGCATTCCTAGTTAAGATAGGCTAAATTTGGATAGGGTAGGCTTGCTTAGGCTAGGATAGGTTAGGGCAGGTTAAATGATAACGCTGATATTTCTCTTCATAAATTTTATTAAATGAATCAAGATCGTTTTTTACATTTCAACAAAATTGATGATTTCACAATATAAGTAGATACTGCTTCAGGCAAAATGCCTGTGGATATTATTCACAATTCATAAATATGGGTAAAACACCTGCACGTAACAGTCAGTCTCTCTCTCACTATCTCTCTCTCTCTCTCTCTCTCTCTCTCTCTCTCTGTGCGTGTCTATCACGCTGTTTTTCCGCCCTTGGAATAAAATAGAATACCTGTTACTTCTGATAACTGCGACTCTGCAGGCTAAGCATGAATTACATGATGAATGATTGTTACTGTCGTTAGATATGACCTAGAGTCCCTGCCAAAGTCAATAACGTATCTCTATAAGAGCTGGTTATCTGTTCTAAGAAATCTTATTGAATTATAAAATAAGTTCTATGGCAATTTTCAAAGTATCACATTTCATAGTTTCACAGGTATGAATACATATCCTTGTCTTGTTTTCGATCAATTCCTTTAAGTTTTGTTGAGTTCTTTGCTGCGGGCTGTTGAATTGCTCCCTTGTATGAGTATGACATCTTTTATTTGAAGGTTCCCAGCTGTACTTGCGTTGTTGATATAATTGTTCATCTGTAATCTGATGGGTGTTTTCATGCGGCTGCTTATTACTCTGCGATATTGAAGAAGATGTGCTCTTCCCAGCTTGATTAGCGATCTTGCAATCGCAAAGTGATTTATGGTATAATTCCCTCTTTTGCGCTGATTCTCTGTGTAAAGCTGTTTGTGAAGGTCTCATGGTGTGCTGCTCCTTAGGCTGGCGATTCAATGAAAGGTCCATTGGTTCATATGGGCCTGAAGTAAGATGAAACAATAAAATTAATTAATGGTGTTATAATATTTGAAGTGGATATTCATATTCAGCAAGTGAACATTTATTAAAGATTGAATAAAAGACTATATTTAATTCAGGTATAAAAGAAAATGTTTTTGGCTTAGAGACAGATTATTTGAGATAAGTCACTTTGATATGAAGAAGAGAGTATTAAAAGGGATACTATAAGTCAGATGAATGATGAAAAACAAAATATCATATATGATATTTCGATTGAACATATGGTTTGGAGCTGAAATGCTAACGCTGGAAGACAGAATGTACACAAAAATTGCTTACGATGGAATTCCTACAATGAGCCAAATAAGGAACAATATAAACTAGCATTTCAATATTTAATAATTCTTACCTTGAATTTCCCCCAGTAGACTTTTCAGTGATGAAATATTTTTACAACTATCACAACTGCATTTATTGGGCCTAACTGGCGTTGTAACTTTGTCAAGTCGTGTTGTGCAACGTCCAGGGGGCGAGCCATTGATGCTCGTGTTAGATTCATTTGCCCTGTCGATGTTTCCTACAAAAGAATAAAAGAATAATAATAAAAATAACAACAAAAGAAAACATATAATGAATAGTGGGAAAAAAAAGTTATCGTGTTTTCCTACATTTGGCAATTTCATCGTTAGTTCGGATTTCCACTTTGACTTAATCTTTCAATGTGTAAAGGCAATGAATGATGAGCTGATAATTTCAAGTCCATTGTAAGGAAATACATGCCATTTAACATATAAAAACTTTTTTCTGCGTATTTTGTTCCTATTTAATAACTTTCACTCGTAGAAAGACACCAAAATGTTTCTTTAAAGTATAATAAAATGGGCTTACCTGCCATTATGGAATGTATGTTATTCTTGCAGTGATGTGTAAATGCCAACTGATGTTTCGCCCTCTAGAACTGCAATCACACCTGTGTGTCTTGTGAGTCCGTTCACTCCTGCGGACGGTGTACCCTTTTATAGGTTAGAATGCTTTCCCCCACCACACCTGTGCAGCTGCGCAGTAAAACAGCTACCCCACCACCCCGCCGAACTTTGTTTCTATTGTCTAAACTAAGAAGTTAGCTTTCTTTCCAATATTTGGATACTGTGAAATGATATACATAATAGCTTGTTTTATAATGAAAGTGACAAAGCCAGCCTTTAATGTAATTTAAAATGAATGTATGAACATCTGAATGATGTCTTTATTCTCTTTTCTTATTCAATGAACTGAATGCTGAAGGTTCAGTAAGAAATGACAAGAAATGTTATGCTTCAATAAAAAAATAAAGATGAATAACACCGAGCAAAATGTTTAAAATATAGGCTGGCGGGATTCCTATTCATTATCATTGTTATTGTTCCCATCTCCATGCTACCATCAGTCATTCCCAGGGATTAAGTCACATAAGGAGTTTTGCGCCTTTAATTTCCTTTAACACCATAGAGCTCGCTTTGTATTCTGTCTACAAGCCCCACTTATCCGTTTTGGTTTGTATTTGTAATGAATATTGGTACGCAGTTTTCACTCATTCTTTGAGTTGTTTCCAAACATATTCTCCCCTTAAAAGCCTCTGGATTGTAAGATTTAATAGTACAATTGTTTTATACAAACCTGCTATAAACTGGCAAACTTATTAAATAAACTTACATCTAGTGACAAAAAGTTCCTGTTGATATTTTATTAACCCCTTATCTATTACTACTTGAGAAAAAATAAATACTTTCAGAGCATCAGGTCTCATTCACTAACTTTATTCAATAGCAAGGGTAAGATGAATGAAATTTTCATTATTCTGTCTCTTCAATTTTTAATCATTTGATAACAAAGAATAATATCAGGAGTTTCATATATTGAAATGAAATTAGCGTTGTGTATTTTTTATGCTCAGTTGTCGCAACCTCTATTTTTACTTTCTCTACTGGTCAATAGGGGAAGTATCGTACTCCACCCAAAAATTCGAAGTCAAGATTTCACCGGAAATATATGTTCGAGGCCCCCTGAATCCAAAAAAGCAGGTTTACAAAAAGGTGCGTGTATGTGTGTGCTTGGGTGCATGTGTGTGAGTGTATGTGTGTAAGTGGGGGTGTCTGCGCGTGTGTGAGTGTGTGTATGTGTGTGTATACTCGTGTGTGTATGTGTGCGTGTGTGTGCATGTCTAAATGTGTGTGTGAGTGTAGGTGTGTTTGCTAAAAATGTGTGTGTATGTGTAGGCATGTGTGTGTGTGTGTGTGTGTGTGTGTGTGTGTGTGTGTGTCAGTCTGTGCTCAGCATAACTCAGAACGAAAATTCGGTTAAACCAAAGTCAGTTTTTAAGTTTAATGTCTTTCAAGGATGCGCCACGAAGAATTTGAAAAGAAAATATCCCCCTTAACTACCCCTTACCTGGAACATTTTTCGAAAATTTTGACTTTCTTGGAAATTGCTCTAACGATTTGATTAAAATGTCATATGTTTGAGATATTTTTTTGATAAATGAAATGTATATCTTGAATTTTCTGGCTATAGCCCCTGTAGTCGTATTTATTCTGGGCGACTTTTGCATAACTGGTAAACCGTTAGAGATGGACCAAATCATACTATAGAGAATATAGATCTTGCTAAAATACACAATTTTTGACTGAATAAATTTTCTTGTAGTGTGAATCATTTCGGAGATATTCCTTGTTATGTGTGTGAGTTTCGGAAAAACTTAGAACTTTCGTGAAATGGATCATTGTTGTTCATTTTTTATATCTTAAGTGTGCAAAGACAACAGAATCTCAAAGCTTTTAAACATTAGACTATGGCAGAAAAGCCTGCAGTATTCTAACGTTCTCCTTGCACCTGCAAGGAAATAAGCAATAAGATAATTTGTACAAATGTTTATCTCAACTAACACGAAGAAGATATAGGAATAAGATTTTGTAAGAATGGGAAGTACAAGAGGGTAGAAGTCACGTGAGTGTAACACATCAGATTTTTAATATTTGTGTTTATGTAGAAATGAAGTCAAAAGAATTTTCTGTATGATTGAAAGGGGTTATTATATATGTTAACATGTGTTATTGCAGTAATTACTTTGACCAGAACTCTCGAATTTGTCAATAAAGAAACTAATAATAAGGCGAGATATTACTTAGTGTTTGAAATTTGCCCATTACTTTGAAACCTGTATTGCTGATGGTTCAATGATTCAGCTACGTTCCTCGGGTGCTTACTGTTCCTGCATTGTGGTATCGTTATTCTTTGGTGCGATTTAAAAAATATTACTTGCTAGGATTAAACAAGCATAGTAATCTCGTAAGATACTATAAACAAGAAAATAAATGTATAAATAAGTGTCCTCTTAAACACCCCGGATATTTCACAAAGAAAACTGAGTAGAGTATCCTTGTGAAAAGTGATGCATTGGCTAACATAAAGTCCTTAATTTAAGGAACTTATAAATGAAGCTTATGCGGTTTTGTGCGTGTGTTTGCGCGTATGTATGTGTGTAAGTGTGGGTGTCTGCGCGTGTGTGTGTGTGTGTGTATGTGTGTGTGGTTGTGCATTCATGTGTGTAGGTGTGCATGTGTATTTGTGTGCATGTGTGCGGGGTGTATGTGTGTGTGTGTGTGTGTTTACGTGTGAGTATGTGTGTGTGCCTGTAGGATTTTTTGGAGATATTTCCATGATTTTAGTTGAGTTTTGGGAACATAAACAAATGCGAAGTCAAGAGATGTGGATGGACCAAAAAATTCCCTTGGGAATGTTTTTTCAGTAGAATTGCGTGTAGCTTTTGATCAGTACACAAAGTCTTCCTTACTCTAATATCCCCCCTTGCACATAAAAGGAAATAAGCAGTGAGATAATTTGTGAAAATGTTTATCTCAGCTAACACGAAGATGTTAGTGCAAATAACATTTTGTATTAATTGTTAGGGCAAGAGTAGAGAAAGTTGCGTGAGGGTAACAGACGAGACAATATTTTCAGCTTAAGTAACATGTTGTCAAAGCTTAAATTTGCTTGAAAGAAACGAGAAACAGCCTCTCTGATCGTCGAACATGATACTATACACAAAATGAATGTTGCAAGTATAAAATAACGTTATTTATAAAATAATACTGAAATTAAATGCGAGTATAAGCCAGTATTTCCATGAGGATTAACAGAATGCAAACAAACATGTCACAGTAAGAAACGTGTGTAGAGAGAACTCTATGAGCGTAAAAGATCGTGAGATAGTGCTTGCGTTGATTGTGCGGGACATCATTGAAGTCCATAAGGAATCCAAAATAAACAAAATAGATAAATAAAGAACAAAAAACTAGAAAACATGACACAGGAAAAGTGGACCGATAAAGCCTTGTGAATGTAAAAGCCTCATTACCCTTCCGCTTAATGGCTAGTGCAAAGTCAAAGATGTGTGCGGTCCGAAAATTTCAGTGAGAATAGGTTTTTCTTCGGAAGAATGCGTGTGTGGGGGGGTAGATTTTGATCAGTAAAAGTTTCGTTATGTCGAACTGCAAGTTTGTTTTCTGCTAAGAGTTATGTTACAGGTTTCCTTTTGTCCCCACTGTGTGGGAACGCATTGAAGTGTTGGAGGGGTTGGACGGCCATTCAACACAATGGGAAGGCAGGGAAACCCTCGCAGTGGGGGATCACATGGGTGGTCCACGCGTCAATACAGAAGTATTCTTTCGCTATTGAAAAGGTTTCTTCCTGCAGGTGGTGATCTTTGGCTGCTTTGTTAAGAGAAAAACACTAAGCCTGTTCAGACAGGAAAATGGGGATGTCTATGCTCGCCCCCTTGCAAGATGAAGCCTTGTTCTTTTCAAAACTGTCAGAGGGAAACATTTCCAACTGTCACATAAATATATCAAGATCTGAAAGGGGCCATTCATTGTAGGGTTTCTTACCCTCGCGTTCTTCTTTCGAAAACACGTGCAGACACGTCTATACTTGCCCCCCCTTGCAAGTTGTAACTTGTTCTTTTCAAACTGTCCGAGGGAAACATTTCCAACTGACACATTCGAAAACACATGCAGACACTAGAATAGGAGTGTCAGGGGGACTGGGGTCATTAATTACCCTTCCTTTGTCATCCTCTATGCTCACCGTTGCAAGTTGAATCTTGTTCTTTTCAAAAACTGTCCGAGGGAAACATTTCCAACTGTCACATAAATATATCAAGATCTGAAAGGGGCCATTCATTGTAGGGTTTCTTACCCTCACGTTCTTCTTTCGAAAACACATGCAGACACTAGAATAGGAGGGTCAGGGGGGACAGGGGTCATTAATTACCCTTCCTTTGTCATCCTGATCGCGACAGACCATCCACCCTCTCTGTTTTCGGAATTCCCACGTGTCCAAAGAAATACCCATGTCACTTAAGGGGGGGGGTGGATTATTAATGGGGAATTTATGCTAATTGAGCCAAAGTCACTATTACCTTTTGGAAATTCCCACATGTGGGGGTGGAGGGGCAGGGGGAGGGGGAGGGGGGAGGAGGGGGGCGTGACTGATATGTCCCTTATGCCACTTTTTGAGCCAAAAAGCTCATGTCACTTATGCCACTTCTTGAGCCAGAAAGCTCATATTATCACTACTCGCGTATTCGAGAGTCCTTAAGAACAAGTGTTTCTTTCTCCGTCATTTAAAGGTAGTGCATGAAAGAACATTTGATTTATAAACGTTAAGCCGTAGTCAAATATGTTTGCATGCCTAGGGAGTGAATTGAACAAATACTGATAAAAGAAGTCCCTACATTGCACACAATTGGTAACTTCTCGCTTTTTTATCTCTATCTTTTTTTGTAACTTATAGTATTTGGTGATTCTGCACAAATATTGCGCACAAGTTTTCGTGAGCACAGACGGGTAGCAGTGGAGGACGTTACTGAGTGGTGTGTGTCAGGGTGTTACAGCGCTTCTATCTGGTAGATTTCTCTCAGGAAATGGGACCTAACTACAAATGCGGGCTTGCGCTTCATCGACCATGCGTATTTTTCACCAGTCAGTGTTATGAATGGAGCACGGTGATCCATCAATGGCGTCTATTTGCTATCTAATTTTTTTCTAATAAGATTGTTTTTCATTATTTCAGGTCCCGGTAAAATAATAATTACCATCTAAATGTTACTTAAAGCCGGAACATAAAATACAATAATTTTATTGTAAGTCGCCCTTGGGGTATTTATCTCTGATGTGAGATTCCCCTGTGGTTAACCGGGGAAAAAGTACGAATCAGCTGGGGAATTTAATGTCGTCCTGGCAAGTTGGCCATGGTAGCTTAGTGGTTAAAGCAGCCACTCAATAAGCGGAAGATCCGTGGTTCAAATACCGGCATTGAATTTTTCATTTTCTATATCAACCTCTTAAATATTACAGGCGATTTCAAATATATAATTTCCTCTTTAATGTCACGTAATTTAATTCAATTAACAATGCAGATTCTGACTGATGGAAGTAAGGGGAACCTCTCGAGAGATGGGCATTACAATCACCCGGCAAACTTCTGGTAAGCTTTTTGGCTAATATGCCGAGCAACGGCTATCAATCGTAACGTCGATATGGTCTCAGTTGGGCTTAGCATTGGGCTTGTGTTTATTAAACCAAGAGCAATAGCTCTATTATGCTCATTTTCAGTTTAGTTATGTTGAGCCGACTGTAACATAAACAGGGTATTAGTCACAATAAGTTATTCCTCGAACTACAGCAGCGGAGTATCACTGTGAACAACTAATTTTATTTCAATTCTCAGCCTATTTCCTGTACTTGCACAAAAAGTAAGGTAAAAGTGGTATATCTCAGGAAGTGTAAATATTATGTAAACATTGGTGGTTCATGTTAACAAGCATGCATATAGATACACTAGGTAAACATTTAATGTAATTGTGTCTAACAGTTTTGAAATGAAAAACTTTGATGTGCAAGAAAGAAATGGTCAAGATAACACGCATTTAAAAACTTTCTACCTAGGTAGCAATATTTGTGAGTGAGTGGGTGTGTTGGTTTTAAGGGCCCGTCGACAACTTGGTCATTAGGGCCCCGAGTCCAAAGGTAAAATTACGTACTGTCAAGTGTTAAAACATCACCCATTAAAAACTAAAACTCTAAGGTTAAAATAGATAAAAACGGCTAAACAACTATTAAAACGTTTCATTTAAAATGCTAAAAACAGAAACTTAAAATTGCTACAAAGTAAAAAACACTAAAACGTTAAAAAAAAAAAAAAATACGGCAATCTAAAAGGCTAAAATCTCTGAAATAAAATAACCTTACACTTGCTTCATAAAATCAATTGTGGAAAAAAACCGCAGCACTGTATTTACAGATACTGGGTCGTTGCCTAAAACTGACGACAGTGTAAGGCCCAGGCCAACGGACTGGCCCTCACGAGCGTATCGCGGACAATCAAGAAGGACATGTGCGACGGAGCAATATTTGTGCTAACGGTGTAACACTACTAATGCTACTTGACTTTGACATCGGGTTTATAGCCACGTGTTTTAGCCAAATATTATGCGAAGGATCGAATCCTATTAAAATGTTTATTCCGCATTCAAGATAAAATGCGATAACGGACGGGGAGAGCCTAGCTAAAATAAACAGCGAGATGGCACGGTTGGATAAAGACGAGTTTCGATTGAATGCAGGTATATGCTTTTTAACCTTCTATTATATAAAAAGAAAACCATTCATAGGATTTCGCATTAACGAAATCAGATAATACTGCAATTAGGATCTATCCAGACAACCGCACGGTTAAAACCATCCCAGTATGTTACGGTGGTGTGAAATGGGCACAAGGTTGCAACCCAAAGTAATAAACTGCTCTATTTTATTCTCATTCCTATTCCAAGTGGTTTATCCAACTTTGTGCGAAACTTAAAGAAAAATGTCATTTGTATGCCATGCTCATTAAATCTATGGACTTGAAATGTTTATAATTCCAGTAATTATCACACTATTGATTAGAAACCAGCTTACACATCTTTTAGTATGCATTTCCAATTTAATTCAGAAGAAAACATTTTGAGTAGTATAATTGATAATTATAGAAATTTGATGTAAAAGCGTAAAGTAAGATATACTCACTCGAATCAAGACCCTCGTAAGAATGGAGAACTACACTTACCTGAAAAAAATAAAAGTTTATGCATATTTCAGAAAACATTGCTGTAAGCTTAAGAACACAATTACACGTTTACTACCGTACATGCAAGAAGCATTATTCACGTACAGAGCCTTAATAGTAATCTCAGCAATGCTCATTTTGTATGTTTTTTTTTTCCTCGAGATGTACATTAGTTTATTAACAGGAGCTCTATCCTGGATGCCGCATTCTTTCCAACAACTTTATTGAGTAACTTTGATCATTTTCTCTATTCATTATGAGGGCAAAAGCCTTTCTTTATTTTCACAATAGTGCCACTCTTAAGGTGATACCTGAAGTTTATACTTAATCGTAATGCGTTACACCAATGTGTTTGGAATACGCTCACTGAGTTTAAGCGTCTGAACCCTTTTTGTTTTAAACGTCATTCTATATTTTATTAGAAGAGACTCTATGCCAGTATCCGGCGTCTGTCAACGTACAGACAATAATCATAGTTATTCCAGTTTATCAATAAGAGTAATAAAACCTTACAGACCTACTAAATCAAAAGGGCATGTCACGTGAATAACCCACCTATTTTTCTAAACAGTACGTAATCTGTTAAACTAAAACAAACGAAATGATCGATAATCCTTTATTTCATTTCTATTGTAGTCGAACTCAATTGTAAGAGTAACTTTCAAAAGAAACATCCGATACAATTAGCATGGGAACGTTTCGGAAACAGGCTTATTTCAGGTAGTGATGTAAGACTGTGTTCAATGATCAAATACAGTGATCAAATGGAATGGATAAAACGTGAAAATGATTTGCAGAAACAAAACCGTTTATCATTTCGTACTTCAGAGAGAAAAATTGTTTATGTGTGAAGAATTTGTGGTAATGGTTTGCAAATAAATGATAATGGCTAAAACAATTACGTCCCTTTTCGTTGAACCATGATTGTGACGACGCGTGCACAGCAATATTTCCAACAGTAGGTATGCAACGACTCCTTTTTAGTGTTATTCTGAACACCATTCGGATATCTGCAAGTAAAACCATGAATACAATATCTTAAAAAGGCTCCGGCTTCGAAGTACCTTCGTCTGGACTGCCTAACGAGCCCAAAGTACTTGGAAATATGTACACTCGAATTTCATGGTTGAATTGCATTGGGAGATTTGAAACTTGTAATTTGATCTCATTTGCGCAGTGTCGAAACGGTATATTTCCGGAAATTGCTTTATTGTCAAAACGTGTTCAACCATCGTCCCCAACCCCTGGAGGTGTACAACACGAATACTGAATCAACCTGTATAATATTATTTTGGTCAAGCATTTTAAGAGTTCAAGTGTTTAGTACCCTTTATGATGGTTGAAAATGTAATGAAGCGGCTTTGAAATATTAAATACAAGCACCAAGATAACACAGTGTAAGATATTGCTTGTACCATTGGTTTATTAGAAGATAGTGCTCCAAGAAGCAAGCTAATGTAATTACATCTGTACTACTTTTGATCTCTGCGAGGATTACCGCCTCTTGATGGGCTGACAGGCAACTAACTTCTTTCACGTTGATCCGGGAACAAAAGCTCTATTGTGAACTGACGGTCATTGGTAGAGTATAGAAGAAATAAATCGGATGCCCCAAGCACACAGAAAGGTTATCCTACGTCCTTTAGGATTCCTCCATTGCCGCAAGGGCGGAGCGTCAATGGATATTCCTGAACCTAAGGAAATATGTTCTGAACAACCTGATTTGTTTTTATCACCTAAGGAGTCAACTAGGTACCTGACATTTCCTCTGCTCTGAAGGACATTTATATTTCATTTTCAACAGCATAAACAGCCAGTATCGTACCAGAGTGTTTGGATGAGTTGTATTTGGCGTCACTTCATCCACTACGTGAGGAGCGGAATTTCCTGACAGCATTTACGGCTTCTTGGTGGACCTCTTCTTTATTCCATAAATTTTCGTTTAGGTAACCATACATGTAAATTAGCATTCCTTTTCTATGCCTTGAGCAAATTTGAGCATTAGGTGTTCATTTTCTACATATACAATACAAGCCAGAGATGCCCTGCCATAAACTCTGGTATGGACTTCTCCTAAACAAAATCTAAAATTGTGTAGTATTTAAAAGTTTATTATTATTCGCATGTAATGTTTCATTTTTCTCCATTTATAGACCACCTTTGACATCCCTGGCCATATCGGTGGCGTTTTACCATTTATGATCTTTGACAAGACATCCTCGAAATGCTCCTTGTAGGATAACGCTTCAGATATTGTTTTACGTTACTAGGTAGCTCAGTTGGAAAGAGCGCAAAACTCCGAAGTAATCTGTCTCTTGTGAAGGTGGTTCGAATCACCTGCGTGTACTAATTTTTTAGCGGGAAACTGCTGATCGACCTTTAATAAATTATGAAAAAAAAAAAAAAAAAAAAGATATTGTTTGAAACTCTAAGCATAAATTTTAATTCATTTTGATGAAGTATTAGCAAAAGCTTTATGAAAAAGGTTGTCAATTCCATCCAAGATCATAAACTATAATCTCCATAATTAAAGATTTCTATAATTCCTCTGAACCAAATATTATAACCATAAAAGGACACGCTCTAACTTAGCAGTCAAACTGATGAGTAACTATTTTATGGTATGCCTTTAAGAGCATTAAACTGTCTTTTACTTTCTCCACTAATATAGTAAGTATTGTATCGCGCGCGCCCGCGCGCGCGTGTGTGTGTGTGTGTGTGTGTGTGTGTGTGTGTGTGTGTGTGTGTGTGTGTGTGTGTGTGTGTGTGTGTGTGGGTGTGGGTGTGTGTGTGTGTGTGTGTGTGTGTGTGTGTGTGTGTGTGTGTGTGTGTGTGTGTGTGTGTGAACAGCATAACTCAAAAACAAAATTCGGTAAAATATCAAATTTTTTATTTAAGTTTAGTATCTTTCGGGGATGTGGAAAGAAGATTTTGAAGAAAATTCCTCCACCCTAAAATTCTTCGAAAATTTTCATTTTCTCAACAATGGCTCTAACGATTTTTATTAAAATGTCATACGTTTAAGATATTTTATGGCAAATGAAGTGTATATTTTGAATTTTCTAGCTATAGCCCATGTAGTCCTGTTTACTCTTGGTGCCTTTTGCATAAGTGGTAAAGCGTAAGAGATGGACTAAATCTTACTGAACAAAAATGTAGATCTACATTTTTAAAACACACAATTTATATCCAAATTAAATGTTCTTGTGGAGTGAACAATTTCGGAGATATTCTTTGCCATTTGTGTGAGTTTTATAATACCTTACTTTCCATAAATGGAATATCCTTATACAGCTTTTTATATCTTAGCCGTGCAAACAGAACGGAATTTGAAACCTTCAAAATATTTTACTTACGCCCAAAGCCTACTGTATTCCCATATTCTACTTGCACCTCCAAGAAAATTAATAAGATGATTTTCACAAACGTTTATCTCGACTAACATGAAGAAAATCGAGGAATAAGCATTTGTAAGAATAGTTTTTACAAGAGTAGAGAAAGTCATGTGAGTGCAACACATCAGATTTTTAAAATAATTACCGTAATAGAAGCTCACTTTCTGTTAAATCTATGTGACATGTCTCCTGTTAAGCGTGCAACAAATGAGCTTATAAATACGCATTTTTAAAATGTCATAGATGTTTACTGGCTTTCATTTGAGCCTTAAATAAAACAATGAAAATACCTTAAATGGTTGAATATTTTGACTGAGCTCACCCTGAAAGTAATGGTTCTGCGAAACTATATATAACTCAAAGGTTTATTTTATCTATATAATAGTTTGCATAATTTGTTGATGTCTGTCATATGCATTTTGTTTAACTCGAGTTTTCTTAGGAATTTTAATTACACTAGCATAAAATGTCGAAAACAAATGGCAACGCAGAAGAGTGTGAGATACTTAATAGCAATTTTACAACTTCAGAAATGTAGATACTCTGTACCTATACATTACATTTATGTGTGCATTAATACTGCCTAAGAGAAGAATTACCATTCGCAATAAGAAATATCAGAGTTGCCAGTAAAGGACAGATAATTTTGTCTTTGTATTAATCGCTTTGTAGTTTTGCCTACTTCATACTGCTCACCTCAAACTTCATCGTACAACCGTGCATCCTGATTGCAAATATTTGCAAATCTTTTAAAAATCGAATTTAGTTTGCTTCCTATCTAAGTTTTAATTTCATTGAGCTGCCTAATGGAAGCTCTAAGAGCTTTTCTGATAAGGTACCGTAGACATAAATCCAAAAGTAGAAGTTTACCCAGCTAACACGATTTAAGGACTTTCGTCACAAAACACCACACTCGCCCTAATCGGCGACGGGCCCTTAAACCCAACACACTCACTCACTCACTCACTCACTCACTCACTCACTCACTCACTCACTCACTCACTCACTCACTCACTCACTCGCCCTAATCGGAGGTCAAACTTTCTTCCTCGAGCGACAGATATGCACGTGTTATCATTTTCGCTGCCATATTAGAGGGGATATCGTTGAGGAGGAGTCATGTCAAATATAGCTGATTAAATCGTGAATGAAACAGGTGAAAGGAGAAGAATTCTAATCGAAAGTAATATTTCATTTTAATACTCGTTTCTGATTTCAGCTAGCTTATGGCTGAAAACTAATGCTTTTCTGCTTCCATAAAAATAATGTTCATATGCAAGGAAGGATAAATTCAAAGAAAGACCAAACAGTAAAACGGAACACTTACAACTCTTGACTTACTCATCATAAAAATAGAGAAGTAAGAAGAAGCTGTGCACTTTAAGATCTGAAACCGAAGCATCCCGTGCAGCTATCTTGTTTATTGGTTTAACTTTGTCTGCAGTCTACAGCTGAGTGTTGCACGTGCGCTGAAGAAAAATACATTTCGGTTTGTTTACTCTCACTTCAATTTTCCTTGGAAGGACGCTGGCACAAACGAAGGGAAATGCTAAAGTGTACACAAATGCATGAAAGGAAGGAAGCAATTCAGCCAATGTTAGAGACGTAAATATCTTCTTTTACTCCCAAAACGTGTAGCAGAATTTCGGTTTGCCAAATAGCTTTTACTTACATTTGATACCCGTAATCTTTGGGATTTATATGATGTTGCAGAAACCTTCAACGCAGTTAAGTTTCTAATGGGATAGTTGTATTGCACAATGCAACACAGAACAAGGTTAATACCAGCTTGTTGTCCAGAAATTAATTGCTAGCTGATTTTGAATCCACCGAAAGCAATTAGCTTAGATAAACATGCTGCAGTTCTTTAGAGCAGTATGTAGAATATGAACTTTAGATTGGAGCTGTGCATCGAACGACTTTTGGTCATTGGTGTACTTTTCATGTCTTCGAAAACAAATGAACTTGTGTATACGGATGAGCTGGGTATACCAGTTCAGAATCTGAGGGAAATTTAATGTCTTAAACATGTTAATGTACTAGCTCAGTTGGATAGAACAGGGCTGGGTAACTCGCAGAATAGCTTGAGCGATCCTCATTTTCTTTACTTGCTAAACATACATTTATGAGTGTTAGGCCGTGAGCGTGCTGTACTCGGAGAATACAGTTGCCCAGCCCTGGGTTAGAACTACCAGGCGTACAGCGGAAGATCGATGGTTCAAATCCGCACTATGGCAGAGCGTTTTAGTCTGATACTACCATTCAACCCTTCTCCTACACATGGCCTTGCGTGAAACCACAATGATGACAATTAAATGAATGAGTTTATCAAATAGCAAATGCGATGACTCCGCAGTGATATGTGGGGCTCGCATTCAGGAGGTCCAGAGTTCAATTACCATCGAACATCCTCTTCGATCTTGGATTTTCGTGGTTTTTCCAGGTCGGTAGCAGAACATTGGGATGGTATCTCAACTATCACGATTACCCTTCCATCATTTCCTTGTCATTCCTTCTCCTTATTTTGCAGTCGTGTTTCTAGGTTTCGTGGTGTGTGCCAGTTCCCGACAAATGACGCGAATGCTTGTCCAAAGGAAACAGTGTTCCCGGTGGACACTAGTGAACTGCTGTTGGATGGGTCGTCCATCCTACCTTCTAGACAGCTCCAGCAGCGGGATATGGAATTTGGGTATGGAATTGTTAGGAACTTTCGCGCGTTTCTGTGACCTGTAGCCTCCTGTGGCTCCTGCATTTCATTCTTTCATCTGGGAATTGTAGCTACCATGGATGGATGTATGTAGGTTTGTATAATCCTATGGCTTATCATATGGATAAAAGAAGGATTACTGTCCAGATAATAATAATAATAATAATAATAATAATAATAATAATAATAATAATAATAATAATAATAATAATAATAATAATAATAATAATAATAATAATAATAATAATAATAATAATAATAATAATAATAATAATAATAATAATAATAATAATAATAATAATAATAATAATAATAATAATAATAATAATAATAATAATAATAATAATAATAATAATAATAATAATAATAATAATAATAATAATAATAATAATAATAATAATAATAATAATAATAATAATAATAATAATAATAATAATAATAATAATAATAATAATAATAATAATAATAATAATAATAATAATAATAATAATAATAATAACAAAAACAATAATAATGGTGATGGTGGTGGTGATGGTGATGATGATTTTTTTTTTTTTAAATTAACGTCCTCCAACATTGTGTCATATCGGACGAATGAATGAAATGAAATGAAATGAAATGGGTGAAATGATGCTCAAATGAGCCCGAGATCCATGGAGCTTGAAGTTACCCGACATTCGTCTTCTCAGGGTAGGGAAAACCTCGGAAAAAAACCTTACCCGGATAACTTACCCTAAGCGAGATTCGAACTCGCGACCTCTTGAACGTGAGGCAGACACGCTAACCATCACGCTACCGAGGCGGGCAAACTGTTGGATGATGATGATGATGATGATGATGATGATGATGATTCAGAAAACTGGCACAAATATCACGTTTGTGCATTTCAGTGTAGCAGGTAAGTCACGCACCTACCTCCTCCACTATAAGGTCGACTGACTAGGTATTTGGGTTACACTTGGTTAGCTTTTTGTATCCGTTCATGCGAATCGCGGTTGAATTCATTAAGATATTTCTGATCCCCCTCACTTGCTTCACAACCACTATAGCATCACTCATTGACTCATTTTTTGTCTTGGGGTTTGTTTCAACCAGACATGGAGGCACATGATAAGCGCTGGGCGAGCACTAGCGTTGGTTGTGGAAATATACGGAGGAATGAATAGCATTGGGAATCTGAGAACTTCTCCAAAATATACGCAAAAGCTTAGCCCATCTTACTAAGTTCGTACACAAATAGCTACTGTACAGATTTTTAACCTAATATTTTTAAAATTACAGATAGACATTTAATTCCAATATCTCCATGTATTTTAAAAGGACAAAAATATAGGAAGAACGCTACCGTTAGACCATGGCGTTGTATAAGACTTTAGAGCCCACTTTTACTATTGAAATGATAATGCTGATGATGATGACGACGACGATGATGATGTGTTATTTTTTTCTGCGTGATAGTTATGTTATAGGATGAATATTTCATTTTTGAATGGGGATATGCATTAAAAACCCCGGCGCGACAGCCCACAAGGGGCCAAGGCCTACCGCCCAGCCGCTGCGTCCCCCACCTCTGCCCACTACAGGCGTCATTGGTGAGGTGCAGTATTGAAGGGTGGGACGTGGTCAGCGCCCCGAACCCTCCCGGCCGGTTATGTGGTCTTCTAGACCTGGGGCCGCTACTTCTCTATCAAGTAGCTCCTCAATTGGTCCCCCCGGGACCTAACGAGGCTGAGTGCACCCCGTGCCAGACCTCCCAGAGGGGATAAAATCCCCATGCTGGTACCGGGGATCGAACCCGGGTCCTCCGCGCCAGAGGCAAGCGCGCTACCAACTGCGCTACGGAGGCAGTCGGGGATATGCATTGCCGTGTATAAAAGTCTGATTCATTGCAACAGGAATTACTTCTTAAGATATATTAATAATTATGTGTATTTCCAAACATTTAACGCAACGACGTAACTTTTCCTCCAAAATTATATTGAAAATTAAATTAATGCCCCATTTTAATAGAAATCACTGAAGGTGTAACGTACTTGAGTAATAACCCGTGGTCGTTTTTAATGACGACATTCTATTTCGCGGCTGAGCAATTGAATAGAACTAAGATAGCAGGAATAACGATCAACGAAAGAGAAAGTACTTCGCGAAATATTTTCCAGTTCATTATCCATGAGAGCTATAGCTTCCTCAGACTATTTGCTATTTATTTCTAACAGGTGGTTCAGCAGAGCTTGTGAAGGTTTATGTTGAACCACTAATTATATTAGACGAGCGCAAGAGATAACCGCAAATATTTCTGTGTTGGTTGCCTACGTAAACATTAAAGACAGAAGACTGCGGGAAGCCGAACTGTGGCCTCATAGGTCATTTATACCCTTGCTTACTGATCTAGATAAATGAGAAGATTTCACAAGGTAGTGAATAAAGCAGTTTGGTGTTCTTGTTCACACTGATAGCAAAACGTGGGCGAATATTGGGTAAATTAAGCATTCTGTCGTCACAAACTGTTTTTCATTAGTGGTTTATAATGTTAAAGGCTACCATTAATGTAGTTTACGCCTTTTAATTGTTATCGAACACTAGGAGTGCAAGCTAAAAATGGAAAGTTAAATACAATTTGAAAATTTCAATTTGACAGTCAGGTTTGTAACTGTGGAGATTCGAATTTGCATGGCGACGCTCCACCCATGAACTACAGAGATAACATAGTAGAATTGAGAGATATAAGATGAAATGTTAGGTGCATTCTAGTGCCAAATGTAAACTGTTACAAGCGATGTTTACGTACTTTGGATATTTCATAGGAATGTAAAGTATACGGCGAAATATTCTTAAACATGTGCTTCCAAAGACAACAAGGATTACACAATCAACTCGAAAACTCACATTTAAAAATTGCAAAGAAAGGTTAAGAAGTGACCAAATGCCCTGGAACTTATGTGTGGAATTACCAAAATAAAAGCTCTGTTTTTGCATTACTTCAAAGTATAGTAGACGTCCTTTTTACTTATTCCAGTTTTCCAAACAGTAATTTGGCTCCTGAGGATTTTTCAGGTGCATTACGTTACGGTTAATGCATTGTATAATGGGGTGTACACCTGTGGGCAAAAAGAAAAAAAAATGAGACAGGCTACCTTGACGGTAGAGAACAACTCCACGAGTGCCAAACATAGTGCAGTTTTCAACAAGTAGGTATGTCTGACTGTCTGTCTGTCATGTGTGTCTCGGTCTGTGTCTGTGTCTCTGTGTCTGTCTGTCATGTGTGTCTCGGTCTGTGTCTGTGTCTCTGTGTCTGTCTGTCTGTCATGTGTGTCTGTGTCTCTGTCTCTGGGTCTGTGTCTGTGTGTCTGTCTGTGTCTGTCTGTCATGTGTGTCTGTGTGTCTGTCTGTCATGTGTGTCTGTGTCTCTGTCTGTGTCTGTGTCTCTGTCTCTGTGTCTGTGTCTGTCTGTCTGTCTGTACGTATGTATGCATTCGTTCCAGGTATAACTAATATATTTTAGTCCACGGGAGTACATTTACGTGGGAAAAAAAAAAAAAAGAAAAAAAAAGAAATAAACAAAAACGAACAACATTCTAGCAAATAAACAAGGGTGCTGATTTCAGTTGGTAGGTGCATATTTGTTAAACAAATCCACCTTTTGCCTTTGTCACCTTTCTCTCTTATTTCTTGAACCATTATAATATGCTCCGATATATGATATCGTTCGCTGTCAAATCTACGTCGTGCCACTTGGCCAGTATAGTTTCTCCTTATTGACATCCAACTGTAATATACTATGTTCCTTCTTTCCTCTGTGGTATTTGTTTATTGCTTAACCGTTCCAATAGTTTCCTCTGATATAGAAGAAAAAGAACCGGGGACTTCAAATGTTAACTAATGATGGTAACTTCACCTCAGTGAACCCATTAATGCTGTCTGGAGATACAGTAAGCAAAGCTACAAGAAATTATATAAGCCTTATGCTTTAAGGGACACTGGGAGTGAAATTTTGTTCAAAACTGTCAAAAAGTTGAAAATTGTTTTTTTTTTTTTTTTTTTTTTTTTTTTTTTTTTTTTTTTTTTTTTTTTTTTTTTTTCCTTAAAATGTTCCTGGGACTCCTGTGCATTTGGATCAGCTAACATTTTTCATATCCCCCACTCCATGTGGTCATTACGGCCCTTTCAAATAGCGCTCTTCCCTTAATGTACACAGCATGCTCCTATATATAAAAGCCTGGTTTTCTCAAAACTACATTTCTGCAAAAAATTTAATTTTTGCAGAAATTTAGTTTTGAGAAAACCAGGCTTTTATATATAGGAGCATGCTGGTTTTCTCAAAACTACATTTCTGCAAAAAATTTAATTTTTGCAGAAATGTAGTTTTGAGAAAACCAGGCTTTTATATATATAGGAGTATGCTGTGTACATTATTCCAAAAGAAGGTCACGTCTGAGTTTTGCTTCAAATTCAATGAAAATTTCCAAAAGTATTAATAAATAGCAGCCAAACAAAACTAGGATCAATATTGATGTTATCATTAACAAGAATTCCAAAACCATTTTTTTGTAAGAAAAAAATCAATAATTTTAAAGATTAAATTTTCTTTGTTATAAAAAAATATGTGCAGCATAATCAGCAAACGTATTTGAAATATCTCTTCATACAATTGTTACCCATGTTTTAGAGTATCAGTTCTGCTAATATAAATTAATTTTGAAAAGTCAATAGACGCGAGTTCTATTTTGAAAATGTGCCTATTAAATTCATAAAATAATTTATATATCATAAACGAATTATCCAATTTTAATTAAATTTGGTGTAGCTCCTATTCTCATATGAATACAAACACAGTAAAAATTTCAGAAAATTCTATCAAGAAATGTGGAACTTTCAAATTTCACTCCCAGTGTGCCTTAAACTTGAATACCTATATCTATTTCATTTCAAATTTCTTATTCCTTTTAATATGCTATTCTAAGAGTTTTCATTCTCAAATACTAGTTAATTTTTTAAAATGGGATAGCTAGGCAGTAAAAATTTACACAACATTTGTGCACACGCTTCACATATTACTTTACTCATTCATTTTATCGCGTTGCTACATATGCTTTTTGGAAGCGGAAAGTGCATGCACAAGAGGAGCGGTAGCTTTCCGTGTTATACATTGAATTTTAAGTATTATTATTATTTGCATTGAAGATGCCAGCTAAGAAGTTACTATCCGGCTGAGCACAGAAAGTAGGAATTCTTCCTTTTGATCTTTCCAAATCAGAGTTCATCAATGGCACAAAACGCACACCGTTCCTTGCTACCTTAATAATGCAAGACGACACATTAATATTATTACAGTACAACTCTGTGCCAAGCATTTACACCAGTAATCTTCCACTAATTGTCAATTTGGAATTGACTTTGAAATAGGTGAAAACAGGCAGATGGCAAGACCATTTCCAGCAAACACGAGCAGTGCTTTTGACAAGCGTGAGCCCTGCTTCAATCGTAGTGACTTCAAAGGATGCATAGCTTCAAAGGGAATCTCTGTAATGGGGACAGTACAGTTCGATACGATATTGGAATAATGCATTCTGTGCAAAGGTCGCTTCAGGCGAAACGTAAGGGTCTCTTTCGAATAATCCAAGAGAATGGTCTCGTGGAAAGAGACGATAAATGCTAATTAGACCTAGCTATTCGTCGGGAAATTGTAAAGGATGCTGCATTGGAGATGAACACAACTCTCATCACATTGAGATAATAATCAAAAGGCAAAAATAAGTCAACTCCATTGTGTTTGGGAAATACCAGCAGCATACTAATAAAAGATTCCTTGACTGGTATTACACAATCGGCAGAAATTTAATATACTACTATAGCTTTCTTAAATTACTTCACGAAGAGTCCTTTCTTTCCTAATGCATGGTTAATTTATTCAAAGGAAAGGAGGAAAGTATGATTTTATTATTTAGTCAATTGAAGATAGTTGTAAATGCTAAATTAAGAAAAAAAGGTGATAATAGTCATATGATGATGTTCGCAGCACAAAGCAATCGCAAAAGGTTAGGTTACTAAAGTCTCTGCAAGAAAATGAAAACAAAAGTCTTTTCTCAGCAAAGAAGATGAAAATGGCTATAGATTGTGCTAAAACTTAAATATCAAGATATAATTTGTGAATAATTGATACAATTATTCTCAAAAGCTGACTACAAATGTTTAAGTGATTTGTTTACTTTCAAATATTGTTTTACAACCAATATATTTAATTATCGTTCATTGCCTTTCTCCTGAGGAAAACTGGAATCTTCATTCAACTTCCAAGTCCAGGCCATGGCAACCTGCGGACAAAATGTAAATCACAATCTGCATGGCACTGAATGCACCAAGATCTTAGAGTTTCATAAAGGTGTAGCAATTAGTGTAAAGCGCAGTAACCGCACATAAAACCCGTCCCAAATGCCACCACAAGGTGAAGGCAATTGTCATATTTAAAACCCCGTTCCAGTTTATTATCGCAGGACGGATGGGTCTCTGCAGTATTCATTTTACAATGGCAACTTTGGTAACCATTATCTTCTTTTATTTCAAGATAACTCGGCCCAGACAACCCGGATGCACGATCTGATAATGTAAGTGAAAGCTATATAATCATGTCAATAAAAGTAATCCAAAAAGAGCACATATACTTTTCAGCAAATTTCCAGATAGTCAGGAATATGCTCGGTACACTTCGTGGTAGATCTGAATTGTCTCCTTTGCGGTGATGGCTCCTCTTTGGATGACATGACTGACTCTGTCCGCGATTAGCTAGAAATCATTTCGTAACTCATAGTATTAGTGTGATTGCTTAAATAAAAATGATACTAATAAAAGTTATATACCCCTATCGGAGAAAATAACAAATACCTCTTCAAGTAAAGCCACTATAAACTGGATAAAAATTCACAGGGAAATGTTTGAAATGATTCACTCGTCATTCTCAAAGACCACCTCTCTCTCACTCTCTCTCTCTCTCTCTCTCTCTCTCTCTCTCTCTCTCTCTCTCTGGACCTCCTGCATGCATAGATGCTTCCACTGAAATATTAATTAGCCCTACTCTATTTCTCAATGTGTAATTTGTAATGCTTATCTTTGTTTATCAGCGATAAATTTTACTCAGCACTTGCTTCGTTCATTAAGCACTTTCACCCCTTTAATAATACTGCAATTCCTAAAAGGATGCATACAATTTCAGAATTAAGAAGGAGCTTCTAAATAGAACACTGCAAAGGACACATGGTAGATGTATACAGGACTAAGGAAAGATACCGAGTAGGATAACAGAACAAAATGACAAAGGAAAACAAAGGCGAGCTGCAGCGCACTTTAGGAAGGTAAGCTTAAGATATGAGGGCTTGAAAATCTCGAGATATTGCGAAGAGGGGTATTGGTTCGCATTTTATGATGGGAGAAATAAGAATTGGATAGGGCAAAATACGACAGCAACATCGTGACAATATTGGCAGAGCACAAATGCGCAAACGAGAATCTATGGTATTAAATGAAGACCAACCGGAGATTACAACTGTCGAATATGCCATGGCCAGTCTTTAACTGCTACATTCATACGCGTTTGCATCCATTTGGATTTTCTATTCATGCTTTACATTAAACGGAATAATTTTATCAGAACACTAGAGGTATAGCATCTGCCTCTAATGCTTCTTCTGAGAACGCGATATAACAATCTAATTCGTATACAAATATGATCTTTGTTTTTATTTGTTTCTGTCTCTCCTGTACCTTCTTGTTTTAAAAGCTATTCTTTTTCCTGCCCTCCTGTTTTTAATCACAAGAATTATTTCTGAGAAATGCTTTAAGTAAACATTTTATTGTAAGTATACAAGAATAAAAAGGAGGCTCAGGTGCCATACGACGGCTTTAAATGTAAGTCGATAAGGACTAGTTTTGGTGCTAATACGCTGCACGAGGTTATGAATAATACAAAAAGCAGCTTATTGCCGTGGTATGAAGGTAGCGTGTTTACTTCGAATCTCATTTGGTGCGAAATAACAATGTTTTTACCGGGTATGTATTCGCATATTCTCAGAACACCAATGGTGGTTATTTTTTGAGCTTCACTTGCCGATTCATTCACTGCCCAATATGCTTTTCCGACTGAAGGACTTGAACCTTGTGAAAAAACAAAGCATATCTCTTTACTGCTTAAAATATTAAAAATACATTGAAAAACATAGGTAATGTCATGAATCACTAGTATTATTTTAGTCACTCAATGACAACCGTAAAATCATAAATGCCAGACAGAATCACTTGATACTCTTTATATTCCAAAAACTACACAATGTTATTCTCAGTTATACTTAACTTAACCCGGGGCAACAGCCCATGAAGGGTCAAGGCTTAGCGCCCGGCCGCTGCGTCCCCCACCTCTTCCCACTACATGTCATGAGAGGCGTGCAGAACTGGAAGATGGGACGTGGTCAGCGCCTCGAGCCCTTCCGGCCAGTTATGTGGGCTTCACGACCTATTCGTCGCTACTTCTTCATCAAGTAGCTGCTCAATTGGCCCCTCCGGGACCTAACGAGGCTGAGTGCACCCCGTGCCAGACCTCCCAGGGAGGGAAAAATCCCCACACCGGTACCGGGGATCGAACCCGGCTTCTCCACGCCAGAGGCAGGCGCGCTACCACTGCGCTACGGAGGCGGGCCTCAGTTATACAGTACCATGATATTCAAACCCTTACAGAACCTTTACATAAAAATTTGCACCATTTGACCTATGTGAATAAAACAATGGAGATCAAGCATTTCGATCTCAGCAAAAATGATGGACTACTCACGACTTCAACATAATGCATACTTAATGCATCTTACTAAATGATAAATGCGGCGCATTATATAAATGAAACTGAGCGTTGTTATCAAATGATACAACAACATTGTTACACCTACTTTTGGAATGCTATTTAAGAACAAATCACTAATACGGCCAAGAGCTCACACGGTGGCAAAGTGTTTCAGAAAAGCGAAGGTACGGAAGTGATAATCGCACGAATGGAAACTTCATAACTAATATACCCATACCGGGTTACATTAAATGTTTCCCTCTCTCCATTTATAGGCTCAAAGTATAATTAGACTGATATTGCAACTAAGATGTTCACAGCAATAAAACGGAACTAGCTCATGTCACGTGATTTACACCATGTGAGGAAGATACTGTCATGGCTCCGATTGGACAACGTTAAAATTTAATCATATTTAATATGAATGGATTCCTACTGTATATGGAAGCAGGGTAGCAATGAAGGATGTATAGTGAATATCCGATGTGTTGCACTCACATGACTTTCTCTACCTTTGTACTAACCAATCTTACAAACTCTTATTCCTATATTTTCTTCGTGTTAGTTGAGGTAAACATTTGCTGAAATTCTTGTAGGTACAAGTAGAACATGGGATTACAGTAGACTATGAGCGATAGTCAAATCTTTTAAGGCCTTCAAATTCCGTTCTCTTTGCATGGTTAACGTATAAAAAATGAGTAACCGTGTTCCATTTGGCAGAAATATAAATTCTCCAAAACTCACACAAATAACAAGGAATTTTCCGAAACGGTTCACTCTATAAAAAATGTATTTAGACATAAGTTGTGTATAGCAAGATATACATTTTTCGTAGAGTAATGTTTGATCTATCTCTTACGGTTTACCAGTTATGTGGAAGTCATCAAGAGTAAACAGGACTACATGGGCTATAGCCAGAAAATTCAAGATATAGATTTCATCTGCCATAAAAATATCTCAAACATATGGTATTTTAATCAAAATCGTTAGAGCCATTTTCAAGAAAATCAAAAGTTTAGAAACATTTTCCATTTAAAGGGCAGTTTAGGGTAGAGCAATTTTCTTCAAAATCTTTGTGTCATATCCTTGAAAGACTTTAAACTTATATACCAACTGTGGTTTTTAACCGACTTTTAGTTTTTGAGTTAAGCTGTCCACAGACAGGCAGGCGCGCGCGCGCACACACGCACGCACGCTGGCACGCACGCACGCACACGCGCGCACACACACACACACACACACACACACACACACACACACTCACTCACTCACTCACACACACACACACACACACACACACACACACACACAGAGACAGACACAGACACACTCACACACGGACTTTCTTTTAAAATTTCTTTTTTTATTCAGCGGGTCTCAAAACATATATTTCCGACGTCGAATTTTTGGGTGGAATACGACACTTCCTTTAATATATACGTAGTGGATAAAGCAAAAATACAAACTTTGTCATCTTGAATGTAGTATTGGCTGATTAATAGAGAGAGAGAGAGAGAGAGAGAGAGAGAGAGAGAGAGAGAGAGAGAGAGAGAGAGAGAGAGAGAGAGATCTTACAATTCTACAATTGTTACCTTATTATAACTAGATAGAATATCTGGGGAATTGTGACCATAGGTACTCAGACTGTTTTTGAACTGCCTGTATGCTATCTCTGGCTCCGTGACCCTCTGAATTGAGAAGTTTCGCTTCGCGATCCCCAACGGAAAGATTACGGTTCCTAGAATTCCCTTGTCTTCTAGTCAGCACTTATCAAATATTCTACTTGCTCCCTTTCTCTAAGAACGGCGTACCAACTTTGCATTCCGTTTCCGGTTCCCACAGTGATTTGTCACAGCAAGGCAGGCAACTGTCACTAAATTTGTCATGAAGAACCAAGTATTACAAAGTCATCGGCCTTCTGCTCGTGGATTATTACGGCTTATGAGCAACTGAAGAGTTTGTAGCAGTGACGTTAAGAGGCTAACATGAATACATTAAGCATTATTATTTGGAATATGGTATCACTAGAGAACTGCTTGAAGCAATGTTATATTTTTGTCTTGTCTGTGAAGCACCGAGGATGTGACTTAAGAAATCTAGATAAAGCTTTGGTAAAGCATTTCTTGGGCTAACAGAATGTAGTTGTCAAATTGTTGTTTAGGAGAGGTTTGGTGTGTGGAAAATAAGGTCAGCAGTGTCTTGGTTTGTCCACCCAAGTGGGTCTTTGTTTCGTTCAAAATTATAATTTCAAGTGAACTCTAACTTTCAAATAAACTGATAGTTTTCCTTTGTACAACCATGAAATCTGATTGAGCACATTGGGAGAGTAGAATATTTCTAAGTCCCACGTCGTGTCGCAGCGCGATTTACACAAGTCAATATTTTCAACATGGAGCTGTTCCCTATGTTATCGTCTGTCGGACACACAAATAGGCTGTTTCTGACAAACGATAGCATATGGAACAAAGAATATCAATAAACGCGGCTTCATGTTGGAAATATCAACTTGTGTAAACCGCGCTGCAACACGGCGTGGGACTCTACCCTCTTAGTGCGCTAAATCGTTCCTTCCATGGCTCTACACCTACAGAAGCTGCAACGTACAATTGTGATATGATTTAAAAGGATTTGCTAGGTATTTCAGATTTTATAACAGTGTGGTGTAATTCAGTCGCAAATAAGTACAATGGGATACTAGGATACATATGGTAGCAAGACATTCAATTTGCGACAGAAGTATTTGCAAAAGTCGTCTTTGCCTTGTTTTGATTTCTATGACCAAAACAAAATCACATATAACAGTATATAACATCAAACAGTATTTAACCAGCTCTTAAATTACTAAGTAAATTGTCTCGGAGTAACAAATTCTTGCATGGATAGTGAATTTTGCATCTATTGTAGTTTTTCTAAAGAATACATCACCTGTATAGTCATAATAAGCAGTAATAAGGAAGATAGAGTAGAGCTGGGTCAAAAGGTTTGCATTTTATTTTTTGAGATAAGGTACTTTATGTTTGTGTACTACGATTGTTCGATCTCATTATTTGATAAATTATCTTACGTTTTAAAAATGTGATGCAAAAGGTACCACGCCCGTTTTATGCATTTCTCCTTCATTTGCCAACTATGAATGCAAAGTTTCTTTACAAACCCTTATTCTGCTAGGTATTTTTTAAATTTTACATCCGTAATCCCGGGAAATGTTTGTTTAGAGCTTTCTGTTTCCAGTTTATTTGACTTATGTGCTTCATATGTTTTTGGGTTTTCAGAGACTGTAGAAAATAGAGGCCAAGCTAGACGTTTGAAGATGACACGCCTTTAGGAGGTACAGGCCGACTAACAGGACATTTAAGTAGATACGCTTCGGAACTATTATGAAGCAACAATGTCAAATTGTGGAAATATTGAAAATACGAGAAAAGCAGTTCTGATTACTTTCTATGACATCTGCAACAGATGAAAACTCTTGTCATGAATTCATGATTCATGGTGCAAATTCAATAGAAAACCGAATGAATGTAAGCAGAACGGTCTTCCAATGCTGTAATGGAGAAGGTGAAAGCTGTATACAGGTAACCTCCGGCAAAATCTACCAAAATAGTGATATTAAAGTAGGTGCATCAAAGTTCTTGACCTATTTAATTTGACCAACAATTCCAAACCCGTACATGTAGGGATGAATGTAACGAAAATAGAAATAATGGCACAGTTCTGTGCTTCAGTATGAGTAATATTGGTAGAATAAGAGTGCTCAAGATTTTGATATGTAACCTACTCCAAACACACAAATGTACTACCATTCCAAAGTGAACAAGGAATGTAAAAACAGCCGAAAAAACCATGGGAATCCTTGGAAAGAATTCAAGAAGGAAGAACCGGCATTAAAAGCGAAGAGAGAAATGCACAGAGTTCACATTATGAGATGCGCATTTCTAGCAAGATTTAATAGCAACTTCAATATTGATTTTTTGGAGAAATATGCAGGAATTCCAGTTTTTAAGTCATTTATGATAAACATATAAAACATTTAATACATATGTTGGATAGATATGTGTTGTTAATGTGTGTTGAGCATGTTAATGACTGATACTGAAAACTCGTTGCTATATGTTCAACATTTGAGAAACAAGCTCATTATTAGGTTAATATACCTTTTTTGAAATATACAAAATTAAAACTAATACAACTGGTTGAATAATTGGTTAACAAACCATAATATGTAAAAGCGTTCCAGGTGTTACTGGATAGTTTTTAAGAAAATGTAACCCAAGTTACCAAAATTTAACATTATCGATACAGCCTGGTCCATCTCCACTTAGCCCAGGCGAAGCCCCCCTGTTTATGTACCGGATGGATGTGGTATAGATACCATTCCTTAAAACATAGATCGATCTCGACGAAAACATTTGAAGGGTTCATTAACTTGTTTACTGTAGCTTTCATAGTTTTGTTGAAATGCAGAGAGACTTGGCAGCTGTACACTATCACTTGAAGATCGCTGCAAAAATAACACGTGAATTCCGTCGCAGAGTAGAATGCGTATTCCTTTTTCTTCACCATTGTGAGCTTGCTAATGTTCTGTGATTCACAAGGTGGTCCGTGTGTTTTTAAAGAAACATTTAGCGTTCAATTAAAACACACACACTTGTTTGAGTATGAAATGAAGCAATAAAAGGAAACATATTTTAAGTGAAACGTTTAATTAGGAAACACTGAATGTAAAAATTAAATAGGTACATTACTTTACAACTATAGGAAACAATAAAGTTTAAATATTTATCCAAATCTTAATGAGAATAGATAAAGTAATTTATACATTGTATCACAACTTACAGCAATGCTATAAAACTAGGAAAATGATTTTAACAGATACGAAATGATATTAACAACTAAACTGTCTTATTTTGAATTAAACAGCAATTAAAAGTAAATAATAAACGAAATGCAGTTTTCTTAATCATGTTTATATCAAAGATGCGGTCCTAAGAGGTCTCGCGAGAGATATATTATTTAGATGCGTGTGTGTGTGGCCGATTACTTAGCCACTGTTGTGATGTCGTAACGTATCTGATATTACAAAACAAAAAGCTGAACTGTGATGTAATGAAGTGCTTAAGAGGAAACTCAGGATGATAAATATACAATAGTTGCTGTTATACTGCATACTTCTACAGACTTTTGTTAATATTTCTGTATATGAATATAATGCAACGAAGGTACGGAAAACCTATTTATTTCCCTGCTGCAATAGGCATTCAAACACTAAAATTGTATTTTAAAATTTCTCATTTGTATTTGTACACGGAATTACACCTTAAAAATGTTCTCTATATACTTCCATATACCTATACTATACCCACAGTGAAGTCCCAAAGAAGCCAGTCGCCATGATAGTTTCCTTTGTTGAAACGGGAAAACGTTAGCACTACAGCTATCTAACTCATGACATGCGACAGGTAAACCACTTGAGACGGCTCTGGCCTGGACCGACTACTCAATAACCTGTACCCCTAACGTCTCTAACACGAGTTCCGCGTGCGTCGGAAAACATTTGGAGGTGGCTGTGCCAACGCAAGGCCAGGTCCGGACTACCCTGAGTGCACGTAGAAGGTAGAAACCTCTATAAAGCCCAAATCACCCTCTCACCACCCAACACCTATGTACCCAGCCAGGTATGGTATCCCTGTAAGATGAGAGCGAAAGAAATGAAGGGGAATGAGGAATCGGAGAATTCGTGAAAAGTGCCTAACGCACGACTGGTGGGATATATTATTGCAGGAAAAGCCCGAAGAAACCCCGCCCAATCATAAATCCCACTAAAGCTGGAATGGGCACGAGAGGAGAGGTAACGATTAAACTTGCCTTACTCACCTCACATTCTCTTGCCGAGTGACGAAGGTTGTTTTGATACAACATGCGCGTTAGTAATGATTACTACGCTGTTAATTATTTTGTTTACATTACAATATTTTGCATACAGGAATTATCGCAGCCACCTACTGTGATTAAGCAAATTATATAATCTTCAAGTTTATAACCTTCCTTTATCTTATGCACCTAATACTCTTTCGTTGCCTTATGATTAACATACTAAATTATTTCTCTTTCACAACAAATAAAGCAGTTAATGTCCATTGCTATTTAGGCACAAAATATTTTAAAGCTATTTGATCAAGATAATAAATTATTTGTCTTTAAACTCCACATTGTGTTCAAACTTTGAAACACGAAATACAATAGCTTATATTAAATAAACTAATAAAAAACTAAAAACGTGGAATCATATCGTCCCTTCTATATGTTTACATATACCAGTATTCTGAAAGTATCTTTTGAAACTGTAAATAAATACCTGTTAGATCGCCAGTCTACCCTATGCTTCTGATCATAGTGGCGTTTGATATTGTAACGTTTTATATTTCCAAATTGAAATCCGCATATTAAACAGCAACTCTCTGCCACTCTTCACGAAATAGACGTCCACATTCGCCACAGAATGAAGCGTGTCGGAAGCTGAACAGCAATGGAAGGGAGGGACGGCAGATGGAGTGAGGCGAGAACACGCTTCAGTGGAGTAGCCCTTTTAAGGTGATTTTAACCATGCCTGCACTAAACGTACACCAGGGATTGACCCGGGCCGCTACGGTGAGAGCGGGGGGGGGGGGGGGGGGGTGGGGGGGGGTGGCGAGCAGTCTAACGTTCGGTGATGGCGCCCCTTATTTTCAGCTTAGTATACAAACAAAGAAAACCCTTACTGTTATAAAGATGTTATTGAATTTTTTAAGTTCGCCAATTTAAGTTATGCGAAATAATTTACATCAGCTAAACTATTTAATATTTTTAACGAGTTTTAAATTCATAACTCGTGACGTTCTGAAAATTTCAAGCTCAGACATTTTAAACCGTGGTCCGAGGAAATTTTTCAACAGTGTAAAGTGCGCAAAGCAATAAAATTGAGAAAATCTGAGTTTTAAGTTCAATAAGGACCAATTCAACATCCACTGTGGCTTCTAATTTACTGATATTAAAAAAAAGAAATGTGTAGCAGGAAAATATAACAAAACAAAATGTAATAGATGGAAAATGTTCATTTATTTACTGAATGTCACCAACGGATGATGTCCAGGAGTATTTTGGATCACCTTGAAGGTTTGTGAGAAAGTTTGGAGCGGGTTCGGGCATCTCGCCAAAACAGCATGGTGCTGGAGCAGTGGCATGGAAAGACGGGGTCCGTGGTTGGCCTAACACTGAAGCTGCGCAAAAGTCTGATTAAACTCTCCAAATTTAATCTACATACGGCCAGTGTGCAAGAATGGTTACCAAGGAATAAGAAATTCTAATAATGGCCAAGTGTAAAGTTCGTGATATAAAAGTGCTTACAAAACTGATAAGCATCTTCTCGAGGTACTTGAGTTGTCCTTGAGGCTTTCCAGGTAGAGAGAAATAGAGCTAGTTCAATTAACATTCTGGCACCTCGCCATTTCTTTCAGTGGAGAACATCACCACGCAAAGCTGAAGATGCAGGTTAGAATATTGGCCGTGGCATTGCATTTACGAAACTGAAACTTTCGATTATTATGCATTGTTCTTCAAAAGAAGAGGTTTTCATATACGGTTCAGCTTTAATTACACGTTCATTAAACCGAACCTTAAAAGAGCTCGTGTTAATGTCTAGAGAATAGAACAATATAACATAATGCTGACAAACCCGCTGAGGTTGCCTCTTTCGGTACACCATGTGGTTTCTGCTGCTGTATAAAATTGCGTCCTCTTAAAGTGCAGGGCTCAGCGTTCCTCTTAATTAATGCCTTAGAATTCCCTTGCCTCACGTTACACTGCACAAAATATTCCTTTCAGTTCCACCAGTAACCCGTGGCACTTGGCATGGGGAAGACTTATGTATGTGGATCGTAAGACAACGGAGTACATAGAAAAAATGAACGCTGGAATGTAAGCAACACATTCCTTCAAATGTAGTTCTTATAATGTTGAAAGACATGCACCCTAGCATTATAATTGGAAGAGGGGAGACAATGACTGTCATTTTAGTCAGATACATAGGAAATACACACTCAGGCTTTAATTTGAGTTTTCTTCTTTATTTGAAAATTTCTCCGCCCTTTGCCACCACCACGGGTTCAAAACCACCGCGTTCCTTTAAAGCAGTGATATTCAAACTTTCTTTCTCCACGTACCCCCAAACATAATTTTCTATTCCACACTGTACCCCTACGCCTATAGTTTAGGCCTAGCCCTAGAATTATCCTCAATTCAAATTATACATAACCATACCTAAAACGGATTTAAAACTGTATAATTTGTGAAATACTAAAACAGGATTATGCTATAAATGTATAAAATAAGTACAGGAACTATGCTACAGAGAGCGGCGTAGCTATGGTTTTGGGGGGCCCCTGCAAATAATTGTTGGGGTCCCACTTACTGATAAAGCTTAAAAATGCTGAGGTTAAAATATTACATATTTACCCACATAGAATAGCATGAAAGTGAAATAATCTCATGTAATGAAGAACTCTTTTTGGAACAAACAACCTAGCAAATTGTTAAAATAACACCTCCTGATTACCAACACTAATGGTTATTTTTTCTAAATAAATAATATACACTCGCTAACCACATAATGACATAGGTGGAACAAACCATCTACTTACCTGCCAATATCCTGGGTAACTGAGGTATTAGGCCAAGCTAACTTCTATTTGTGGTACCTCAGATGTCGTTCAGAAGCAATAACACTGAACAACTGTTTAGAACAATATGTTTATGTTTATACCCTAAGACTAAATTCTAAAATAATGTAATTTATTGGCCAATCGACTAAATTTTCACATAAGTACTAATCGCACTATGTGGTTTGTTCGGCTTTTATAACAATCTTGTTGAATAAAATACCGAGCTTTATTGAATTTCTCTATACGATTGTGAATGCTTTTGAGAGTGCATACACTTGGAGGTAAGCTTGTTTCACACTTTTAAGCAAGAAAGGGTAGGAAAGGCTTACATGGCACACTTCCTTAGTGTATGTCGTCAGTGAATTTCTTGCTCCAGCGCTTCTTCCTAGCGACTTTTCAATGCTTGAATTGAATATAAAATGTTCTTTTTAAGAAACTATTAAAGGCCGTCTGGGGGCCTCTAAAGATCGGGGGCCCCCATGCCGCGGGGTCTGCGGGGCTGTTATTTGCGCTACTGGTTACAGATAGTACATACACAAAGATGCAAGAAGCGATGTTTGTTTATCTATTTATGATATTTCTGAGCTTGTTTTCTGGACACTAGCTCGTCTATTCGTGGCTGAGTTATCATTAGTGCGAATGTCGATGATGATTCTGGATTCGAGCGAGTTCTTGTTTCGTTTTGATTGCTTCAATGCAGATAAATCCTGCTCACAAAATAAGTAGAGAAGTAGTCTAATTGCACTATAGCTAACAATAAGTTCAGTGTACTCTTTGCGTGCATAACACCAGGAATCACATTTTTATTTTCAGTAAACTGTTAACAGACATTTCCAAAAGACTTTCCTTTATGGGAGCACCAGATGATGGTGATGCAAAACGGATGTTAATCCGTTCTTGTGTATTATAGTCTTTCTCAATTTTTGGGCAGTATTTTAAAAACTAACCTGAGATTTTGTAGGCGACATTTACTTCCAAAAGCCAATCAACAATACTAACTGGTAGAGTAAGCAAAATGAATTCTTGGACAGAGGAAAATTCAAATCTCTCTGATGAAATATTTTTTCGTTATTTGTCATCATTCAGGAAAGGTACTGACTGCATGCGTGTTTTAAATGTTACGTACCCCCAAGAAGAGTTCGCGTACCCCAAGTTGCATATGTCTGCTATAAAGAGCAACCTGAACAGGAGGAATACATGTTCTCAGACTACACTGAGTCTGCGTCAAGGCACTTGATCGCTGATGGTTTAGCTCGTTTCTATGACAACATAGTTGAAAAAACAAGGGCTATGTAAATAGAAGGTACAATGTTTAGTCCGATATAACGATCTCCTTCTTCTCCCTTAAAAAATAATTTTACATAAAAAAGCTAAAATTTTCAAATTCCTCAAAAGCAGATTTAAGCTTTTCCTTGAGTTAAGAGCTTAGCAAATGTTGTTTAGGAACATCTTGAATTTTACGTAATATAGATTCATTAATGTAACATTCTGTATAAAAAGAAAGCATTAAAACAGAAAAAAGAAGACTAACTACAGGTTAAGTTAAATACAGTTAGAGCAAAATTACCAGTTTAGTTCCGTAGTATTTTATAGCAAGCAATATTCAAAATAGCGCATAAAAACGTAAGAGAAGTGTGAATGAAAAGCTTTCCTTATCAATTTAGCTATCTGAAAATCCTCGAGCTATTTGCAGATCCTGAGTTTATCAATAAAGCGAGAGTATTATCAGTAAGGCTGCTCGGAGGTTAGGACCTTGTGTGTCTAAGCAACCAGTATTCAATGTCAGCAAACAGCTCCTACAAACACAGAGGCAATGTCACTAGTACACGTTGTGCTAGTTTTGTTTATGTTATACCTACTCATAGCTGTAGTCACAGTTGACCGCAGGCCACTGCGGGTCCCATGTTTTCAGCCTTAATTATCAGTATGAACATTTGAACAACCTGAGTTTCACAAACTACATAGAGTAAAAAACGTAATTATATCCTACATAACGTCTCTATCAACAAGAAATCCGTTTCCCTCTCTCTCCACTCTCTCTCTCTCTCTCTCTCTCTCTCTCTCTCTCTCTCTCTCTCTCTCTCTCTCTCTCTCTCTCTCCCTCTGTCACTTTGTATACCCTTAATATGTTCTGATTTAGGCGATTTATTAGACGAAGATTATCAACAGCCAACTACAAAGGTCAATTTTGTGGAATAAGTACATAAGTCTAGCTATACCTAACAAAAAGAAACAGATGCGTTTTCATACGTGACAGATATAACAGTTAATGGTTATTACGAGAGTTTTACATTATATTTGTACTCTTAGCATGTCGTAGGCAGAGTCCCTTGTGAAGTGTAGCACTTCATGTTGAACCCAAAACGTTAAAAGAAACATTTTTATTAAGAGTTCGTATTTCTCAACTTGTTCATGCATACTACTACATACGTAGTTTGATATACGGTGTTGCACAACATATACTGTGTTAATGTGCTAGTTAAGTGGTGATCAATTTGTTTTCTTTTCACCAAATTTATGTGGTGCACATTCAGCAGCATGAGGGGAAAAAACGCGCAGCCACTCATATAGAGAGCGGCGCCTGCTAGTCCAGATGCCTCGCCTCGCGAGTGTAGGTCTCGTCACAATTTATGGCGACCAAATATGGCTTGACCTGATCCTACCAAATTTCTTAGGACACATTCTCTCTATGTGCTTTCTTTGTGCTTGCGTATCTCGCTCAATGCAGTTTAGGCTGTGTGCAGGAAAATTACTAAATTGACCCCAAAACAGAACAAGGAGAACCCACGAAATTTACTTGTAAACCAGCAACAAAGGGGTGTCTTCGCAGAGAACATACTGAGATGATTATAATCAGGCAATGATGATGATGATAATAATAATAATACATTATATGAATAATATTAAGATTATCATTAACATCAGTATGGATATCGTTATTAGGCAGGCCTAAGAAATGACCAAACTGAGAAATAGGTTTATTTTAAAAGCAATGTTGGCGTTAAATTATTTTCTTGTATGATAAAGCTTTAAAGAAAAGGGAATACAGTATTCAGTACTCAATTATTTCTTTAATTTTTAACGCAACTTTCGTTCCAAAATAAGTCAAGTATTAAACAGCGCATTTCTAGCAGCCAAAGGGCACATAGACTAGTGTAACTTTGTTTTTCCACTATATTTTTTTTGTGGCTGAAGTTTGGCTGTTTTCTAAGGTGCTTAGGCCACATTTCAATGTGTTATATAATAAACAATAATACAGATAGCAAGTATTTTCTGTATGATAAAAGTACAACAAACAAAAGGGAATCTTCTTAAATGTAATTAGGAATATTAGTCAACATCTCGATACTAAAATAATTGTGAAAAACGTTTAAAAAACGGCCGAAGTTATCCCGTTCTTGATACATGTTTCTCGGAAACTAACAACATTACATTGACTGATCATGAAAGTAAGACGATGAGGCTGGAAGTGTAAACTATATGCACCTCAACATAAAAGGCCTTTTGTGAGCCTCCTTGGCTTGTCTTAGTTCAACCCGTAAAGAAGGCCAAGATTTTAAAAGTTGAACCTATTCTCTGGGATCTTAGCCATTTCAACATGAGGTGTCTCTTTTATAGAGCTTCACCCTCCAGAAAAGGTTGATATGCCGTTTCATCAGATTCTTTGAGGTGACATGCTGGTTCTTCGTGGAGTATCTCTATGGCCCTAAGATGCTACATAAATACATCGCCTCCGGTAATATAGCTAATGATTTTACTTAAGAGTTGCCTATTTGATTTATTGGGGCAATCACTTAGTTTTCATTAAGTTCTTTGATTAAGATACTATAAGCTTTGTTACTATCGATTTGGAACAATATTTGAAGGATTGTTAAGTTCATCCACTCGCCGACTGTGGTTCTAAATGTTTTAGGCTTACATACACAAAATGGTTCTGGACTTTATGAATAGGGCATACGCCCCTTTCTTGACCAGGGAATCATCTCTCTCTTTACCTGTAATATCTTTATGTTCAAGAATCCCACATGAATCCAACATAATTTAACTGCAGTTGGTGGATGAGAGATTCAGTAACTGTTGGTATCTTTCCCAACCCAGTTTTGATTTACAGTGATGCTTTTACAGCTACTAAACTCTATAGTGACTATAAGTAATGTCTTTGTCAAGAAGTTCTATTTTACTGTTAGTGTTAAAATAGTGCAATCCGGTGTTAATTAGACAATGGATGAATAAACTTTGCCATTATGGTCTTCCCTCCACAAAGCTAGGCAATTAACTTTATATGCCGTGATTCCCGACTCTGCTTAAATGGTAAGCTGCAGTAGGTGTAGTTCTGAAAGACCCTGGTATAAGAAGATAGGCTAGTCTCCAAAGACCCTCTAGTCTTTGTCTCCCTCTATTCCACTTACCTTGCAGTCTTTATTTAGCTTTAACTTGCTGGGTTTTCTGCCACCCTACCAAAGCTCCATAGGTTATTTGCGGTTTAACCACCGTCTGTTATAACCATGTCATATACGGGTTTAGTCCGCAGTTACAAGCCTACAAGACGTAACAGGCCATAAGGGACCGCTTTGCCTTAGTGGTAACTTTATGTAAGTGTAGGTTCCAGGATTAAACCCAGGTATTTGACATTGTCCAAGATATTCAACTTTCCGGCATAACTATGTTAATTCCTTTCACTACCTTCTTTTATTGAAAGGGACTATGACTCATTCCTGCATTAACATCAACGCCTTCGATCTTACACCAGGGTTTTACATATTCCAAAGCTCGATTTGTGATTTCCGAAATAAACTAAGCCCCGGCACAATAGCCCAAGAAGAGCCAAGCCTTACCGCCCAGCCGCTGCGTCCTCCACCTTGGCACACTACAGGCCTCATTGGTGGGGTGCAATGCTGGAGGGTTGTACGTTGTCAGCGTCCCGACAAATCAGGGCCAGTCATGCGGTCTTCATGACCTGGGGCCGCTACTTCTCCATCAAGTAGCTCCTCAATTAATTGGTCCCCCCGGGACTAATGAGGCTGAGTGCACCCCGTCCCAGACCTCCCAGAGGGGATAAAATTCCTATGCTGGTACTGGGGATCGAACCCGGATCCTCCGTGCGGAGGCAAGCGCGCTACCAACTGCTCTACGGAGGCGGTCGATTTCTGAAATAACGCTGGGGAATTTCCCTATATCAAGCAACACTATGTCACTTGCATAGCCCTGGGTGTATATGCCTTGATTGTTAAAAATATTCAAGAGGTTGTCTTCGACTATATTCCATAGAATAGGTGAGAGGATGCCCCCTTGTGGAGTTCCTCTCATTAGTGATGCTTCTGTTTTTTTCATCCATATTGATTAACAAGAAAATTTCTGCTCCGGGTGAGAACTTCAGGCATCTAGTAGTGGTCTAATTCAGACTCCGCTGTTCAACTGCTCTTATTATGCAGTTGTAATATGTATTATTGAACGCCCTTCGATGCTTAGAAATAACCTAGGGTTATTTCGTTACTTTGCATTGAATCTTCGATACTATTTACCATCTGGTGTTAAGCAGTTTTATATGATCTGCCTGATTGATAATGAAAGTATATACGTTGCTCTACTGATGGGGAAGCAACATATTGTAAACTTGAAGCATATGTTCAGTTCAAGTCTGAAGTAGTTGCGTCTACTTAACCGGTCTGAAGGTTTTACTCTAAATAATTATTCGCCAACGCAACAAATGACATTCATGAAGAGTTAATTACAGTTTAAAATGTATGATTTTAATAATAAACCTACGAGGTGAATAATCTATTTCCCCTCCCTACATTTAACAAAAGAACGAAAGAGTAGGTACGTCAAAATTTAGCAGAGCTTCGTCAGAAAATGCCAAAGAGTCAATGGTAAGGTGTTCATATGAAATCTCCGCACGCTCCCTAGAAATTTGTTTTTGGGTTGGTTTTGTTCAAGCTTAACATTCTGCTAACGATAATCCTAAAACTAAGATTAACAATGAATCAATTATACTTAATGCTGACAATGGACTGACTGAAGTTACTTCCTAAGTAACACGGGGAAACTTATAAATCAGGCGGTAGGAAAGACAGACGCTGTTTCAAACTTAATTGGAATTGTAACACAATTATACTCACAAAATCTTTTCGCGTACATGCACAAATTGGAAGCAATTTCCTTTCCAAAAGAGCGACTGACAAGCTGAAAATTTTGCCGCAATTACTGAAGTGGTAGAGAAACAGAATAAGAAACGTGACGGATTTTCCGAGACCATTTGCAAGAAATCCGGCAGGCTTGCTAGGTGTACTATGTAGATAGGTACAGTGTACACAGTAAACATGGTAGGACGTCAATACCGCACAAAGGATACACAGGCTTTACATCAAACGTTCGGAATGATCATCTCCTTGCTTCAGAACATGGTGGTGTTTGTGGATTTACCGAAACAACCAAACATCGTTGAATGCCATAGCCGGGAAAGGCTGAGATTCTATAAAATGTCTTAAACATACCCGTTTATAGCTAACATCGTGTTTGTCAAAATGAACGTGAGTTTGTTTTTCGAATTATTGCCAATAAAGTATTGTTTTGCAATCAGGCAATAACACTTCTTGGTTACAACAATTAAAATAAAAGAGAATTATACTGCAAGCGAGTCTTTTTTAACAAACGAGCTCAGATGAAATAGAAGAATAAAACATTAAATTAAATTGAACTTTATTTATGGGTGCTCTCCCAAACAGGTTCCAGCAAATGATGCCCTTAACCTGGGAATAAGTAAGTATGCCAGGTGCAACACCGGCCCACGGTTTTTCTTTCCTTCTTTATTGCTCCCAACCTCCTTGGTGTAATATAGACTTAGGCCCATCTTCGCCGGCCACATTACAGTTCCATAAGGAATTTAGCTAAACGACAGCTTTGCATACAGTCGAAAAGTGGTTTAAGGAGCACAAGTTACACTGAATCAGGAACTATCTCTGTCTGAGAAATATTAGAAATTTCGTTACTGCCGTAGTCCAGTAGATTTTATAAACGTTTTACTCGATGTTTACTCTGTTATGGAGGTCCAAAATCTCCAAAATCTTCAAAATTATTCAGTAATATGATATGGACCCAGTTTTGAAACAAAGTCAAAAAGAAAATGGATTCTTGAAGGTTCAATCAGGGCTATTCTATAACGTTATGTTAAGACTTAACCGTTTAATAAATCCACTTATCCTTGCTAACGCTCTTTGGCATGCTAACTTCCTAACAAAACAAAATGTTCGGAATAAAGATTTGGTTGTTGAACACAAAAGCTCCAGAGGCCCTCTTGTTAACTCATTCATTTGAATAGATTCGCACAGACCCTGTTTTGATGCTGCTATAAAAGGATAGGAAACAGGGTGCTGGTAAATTATGCTCCTAACATATCCTTTAAGAATCGAATTTTAAAACCAAAGTAGCTGTTGTGTAGAATTTCGTATCGTGATAAAAGATAACAGTTATTACTTCTAGCAGTTTATGTAGAAATATTAATTAATTTTGTGTTAATACGCATGGTTAATTAAAACATTTGCTTTATTTTTTAGTTAGGACCAACAACTCAACACCTTTGAGGGTTGTAAAATATTAGAACCAACCGTTTTTATATGTTTCCAAACCCAAAGTAAAACATTGGTAGCAACAAAATTCCCCCAGATAACTAAATTAGTTAACCTTTCTTCCATTCAGCCAAAAGCTAAAGAAATGTCATACTATCAGATACCAATTATGATAATCATATGGATGGTACTATTTAAATTTTCATAAAAATCTCCTCCGCAACTGGTATCGTTTAGACGTCTCACCAAAGGTCAAACTTGTAGAAAGAATTAGCAACACATGGCAAATTGATATGAATTAGTAAAACATAAATCAACACAATATGAAACTCCAATTTTATGTGTTGTTCCCTTTTCTGTAATTTATAACTTAAAACTCAAATTCATTTTAGAGGTCCACTGCCACAGCTGTTCAGCAGCTGGCTCAGTTTACCCCATAATAAATGTAATTCTTTAGCATCTCATGAAAATGCAGCTTTACTGTTCTAAGCGAAGTGTGCGAATTAGAAATACCCAAGTGAATAATACTGCATTGTTTGTGCGAAGTTTCCACAGTATGCTTCCTCTGAATCTCGACAAGGTAAAATAAAAACATTCGATAGTTGGCGTGTTGATGATTATTCCTGAAAGCATTAGGTTTTCACTAATGCATATGAGAATAAACGAGTTACAGAATGTAAGGAGTGGCAAATTTCTTAAGAACTGTTCTTTAAGTTTATGAAATAACTGTAGCGTCTTCCTAACAACGGAGTTACAGGGCAGCATTGAACGTTCAGTGGTATAAGGGCCGATGTCTGTGTACCGAAGCAACAGGAGAAATCCTTAGTGATTTTTCCTTTCTCATTTCTTTCTTGCTTTAGGGTTGGGATTGAACATTTTAACGTAGCATAGTGTAAGCAAGTTACAAGTAAAACGAATAAATGTTATTCTGCAGCACCTGATATAATACATTACATTAATGAGTTCAAAATCGACTTTGGTTTAAACTTTTCGACTCATGGGATAAAGCATTAATTGAATACATAAATTAAAATACATCATAGCACGAGAGTTGAATCATCAGTCTTTGGCACCACTTCTCTTTCTCCCCAGCAATACCCACTCGTTCAAATGGAGCTGATGCTCAAAATGGAGCATTTCTATACCATTCTACTTTCACAGCAAACTATCGTTTGTATGCTCTCCACCCCTTCATTGCATCTCCCAAAATATAGTATTTATAATGCTAGTAGGCACACGAGCGAATGAGCATAACGTTATAAACCTTGTGTTATGTTACGGGAGCCTAGGACGGCTGCTTCATCTGGTGTAATAAGATATATTTCGGAAACCACCTATTCTGCCAAAATGGGATGTATAAATTGCATATAACGGACTCACTTTCTTCATCATTTTTATTTATAATATAATTCTATCCGTACGAATTGGACGTGGGAGAAAGGGATAAGAGTGAATATTTTTTGTCCGAAAAGTGTTCGGGATACAGGGATTTCTTCAAAACCTTTTCCCAGCCTTCCGATTGGCTGTGACACTTAAGCAATTATCCTATTTGTAATTGATAACTATACAAGTTATGATTAGAGCACGGAACCACGTGCAGTCAGATGCGATACAGCTTAGTTGAACACGAAGAATTAATGACAAACCGTCCCACAGCCGTCGTATATACACGCGCATCGACAGACGCCTATAGCTGTGTACATACGAGAGTAGCAACAGTAGAAATGTGCACTGAACTTGCAGCTTGTTGCACAATCTTCCACCCTCTAGTAATTATGTACCTTCACAAGCTAACACACGCGGACATTTATATGTAACATTCCTTAGAGGTGATATTGACCTACATATTTATTATGTATACGGCCGTCTTTGACACCCCTTCTTCATTAAGATTAGAATTTATGTAATTTATATCTGTACCTTTTCTCTTATGAAACTATTTATCCCAAAATTAAAATATTTAGTAAGATTCAAATGTTTCGTAACCTGAATATCGCATATATTGAGCTTGCAGTGAGCACGAAGTTAAACCAGATCAAATGCGCAGCAGCCTTGGACTAGGGGACAGTTCTTGCCCCCCCCCCCCCCCAAGTGGTATATCTGTACTGGAAATGTTTCCAAAATTTTCCAAAATCCAATGTTTTGTAGGTATTTTAATATTCAGCAAATAGAGAAATCTGAGATATTGAGAAAAGTAAATGTATTTAAGGTTATTTCCACATCTCAACTGCACCATAGAATGAGATGCAAGTCTCCAGTAGTGGTTTACATTGGCTGTGCAATCTCTTGGGCGTTCCCGTACTGCTCTGAGCATGTTTGCTATAGTTTTTGCTTGAGAGCAAATACATACATGGTGATGGTATCTCCAGAGACAGCTATGTTAATGAGTTTACTCTCTGAACGCTTGTTTCAGTAGAAAAGTGTGTTTTGCACACTGTAACTCACACACAAAGCGACTAGGTAAGTTGAAGTATATGACAGCACAGCAACGAATCTATATCCGGTACTTCCCTGCGCTTTCTTCCAAGCACCTTGTTCCGCCACAATTAAACACTTTTGTTGGTAGCAATTTATTTTGGGGTCAAACGTTGCAACAGAGACTCCATAAGCGACCACACATGCGCATCATACTACTCTGGTGACGTTTAGATTCCTTCATGCTATCGGTGTTCATCTTTTCGATACAAACACCGCCATCAACATTATATGCCCCTTGTGTTTCAATAAAATAACAGCTTTGTTAACCGTCTCATTTGTTTTAAAGTTCAAACAAATTAGGTAAAAGGCTGCATAATAATAATAGTAATAATACTAATACTAACACTAATACTGATACTGATACTGATACTGATACTGATACTAATACTAATAATACTAATACTAATAATACTAACACTAACACCAACACCAACACCAACACCAACACCAACACCAACACTAATAATAATAATAATAATAATAATAATAATAATAATAATAATAATAATAATAATAATAATAATAATAATAATAATAATAATAATAATAATAATAATAATAATAATAATAATAATAATAATAATAATAATAATAATAATAATAATAATAATAATAATAATAATAATAATAATAATAATAATAATAATAATAATAATAATAATAATAATAATAATAATAATAATAATAATAATAATAATAATAATAATAATAATAATAATAATAATAATAATAATAATAATAATAATAATAATAATAATAATAATAATAATAATAATAATAATAATAATAATAATAATAATAATAATAATAATAATAATAATAATAATAATAATAATAATAATAATAATAATAATAATAATAATAATAATAATAATAATAATAATAATAATAATAATAATAATAATAATAATAATAATAATAATAATAATAATAATAATAATAATAATAATAATAATAATAATAATAATAATAATAATAATAATAATAATAATAATAATAATAATAATAATAATAATAATAATAATAATAATAATAATAATAATAATAATAATAATAATAATAATAATAATAATAATAATAATAATAATAATAATAATAATAATAATAATAATAATAATAATAATAATAATAATAATAATAATAATAATAATAATAACAATACTACAGAGCACCTATAGTAATCTTCATCTCAGAAACTTGGGAGGTACTATATTACCAGTGTAAGAAAACTCCAGAGAGCTTAATTGTGACCAGAATTTTGGTTAAAATGCCGCACTGTGCAACCACCAAATTACATATAAAGAGTCGGCAAGTCATGTGAAACACAAGTGATATTTATATACAAACTACAGTGCGAGCCATTTCGAACCTAGTGACATTCTAGCGGGCCGTAGGACACCCGTTTACTACAGAGAACCCACTGCTCCCTCACGGAAAGAAAATCAATCGTGACGCACGCCGTACCTGCCGGCTAGCCAGCCGGCCCACCACTGCAATGTTTTGTAGAAAACACGCGAGTTACAGCTTGTTTACAATGATACGATATATTGTCAGACTACGAATAAGGAAATTCTTATCAGTGCAAGGATTTAAAAAAGAATGTGTATATAAGCGATCCACACTTTCAAATGAAATTGATCGGGTGTTCGGCAACATTTACATATTGAAGTTTTAGGACTTTCTAGCTCGTTATGTTCTTTGTATTCAGAAACTTGTATATAAGTTTCAGCATATCTTTTGACATCAATTTTGAACATTAACATTACGTTTCGAGTTACCTACTAGCACATTAATTGTATGGAATGGTAAGCCTAATCTCCAGCATTCATCAGAAATAAGTTTTCGTATTGTGCAAGAGCGTGCTCGTTTCTCGTACACCGAACGCTTCGTAGAACTCCAGCAGGTCTGAAAGCTCCGTACTGTACAGAAAGCGATCTTAGAAAAAATGCAAATGTATCATGATTATTTAACGAGGTCTTCGTAACTTTCCCTTCATTCCCCCACTTTACTCCTCTCCAAATAGAGCGGTATTCATGCTACTGGCTGGACATAGTTGGCATGAAAGGGAAGCAATGATTATTTTTGACCGTTCGGTAAATCCTTACTCATCTGTTGCTGGATTCACAGAATCATCACAGTATACATCAGAAAAACACTTGACTTGGCCTATGGCAAGCTAGTAACACTTTGACAAATTTCAAAATCTGTGCAAAATCACAAAAATGTAATTAAATTTTAATGCCACCAAGGAAAGGCGGTTTATTGTGCAGGTAGGTACTAAAAGAAAACCTTTCATGCGAAAGTAGAAATCTATTATAATACAACATAATGGAGAAACGTGTTTAAAGCTATTTTGATACGAATTTTAATTTGAATATAAATATATAGAGAATTTGTGGTAGGATTAAACATCTTTATAATTTTCAACATAATATCATATTATGTTAACAAATATAAGTTACGTGTTTGTGGTTCGAAGGACAAAGTTAAATTTTTTCTTATAACACAGAATCGTGTTGCTTATTTCAAGATTCATTTGCAACCTTTTCCATGATAAGCATTAACAATTTGAGGATAAGTCCCCAAAAATTAAATCGTGGGTTTTATTTTTAAGAGGTCAGGTGCATCTTACCCTTCCCCTCCCCCACCACCACCCTTGCTTGTCCTCATTACAGTGCCACGTCTCCTGCCCGGTATTACAACTGTCATTGGTCACTAATGGTGCTTCACTCCTTGACCCCTTAAGACGATAAGACACTGAGATATGCTCCCAAACAGTGCATGTTACTAAATTCATGTTGTGTACATATATGGACATAAGCGGCTTGTTTACCTACATTACAAGTGCTGAAAATGATTTTGGTTGCTGTAGTTCTTCCCTGGACAACTTTATCCGCTCACCATTATTTTGCTTGAAATAGCTTCTACGAACCACTCATGTTAGTCGAAATATTTGCAGAAACACGTTCACTCCATATTTTCTTTTAGGTACAAAGAGTATCAAAGAAAATCTCACTGCACCTCGTCTCTGTCATTGTAAGAAGCCTTGGACATTTCATTGGTTGATTAAGGCCATGGTGCAACAATGAGCCGACATCATTTAAACTATGTCAGTAAGTATATACAGGATGGAAGTGAAATGATGCGACAGAATTTAACAGCCATTAATACAATGACGCCGGCCGACGGCAGCGACAACACAGCAAAGGCTCGAGGCCCAGCTGCCTCACACCACAGGCGCTATGTGCATCAACTTTTTGTGAACGAGTAACGAGTGCGGCACGTCAAAGGTGTTTTCGAGATTATTCGAGAAATATCCAATGGCCTGCGTATTTCTAGACGCAGAAAGATAAGGTTCAAGAAAAGCCTATATTGCGTCATCCTCGCTATATAAGGAGGCCAGGCAACGAGAATGGGGAGTCAGTTAGCTTTTAGTTTTAGTATGCGTGTGTCAGCTGCGTCTGTACGGTCGCGTCGAAAAGAAGATCGTGAAGCAGTTAATGAGTGTCAAGTGATTGTATTGTCAGTCAGCTGTTTGAGAGACAGGAAAAGTGAAGAAAGACAGAAAGGAGTAAGTCAAGGTTACGAGACAAAAACAGTTGTGAGTTGTAATATCAAGAAGGACCGAAGACCAGTAAAAGAGAACTGTGTATTTGCGCAAAATGTTTTGGAGGAAAACAAAGTGAGAAAATAAATAACTGGATTGTATATAGCTGTGTTTTTTACACTGGTTCAGAAGTGACATTCGTCGAATGTTAAATTGTTACAATACACATTTCAGGAAGATATTTACACGTTTCTTTAATGCCTGCATGACTATTTTATCTTCCTTAGGGGTGACTATTGTTATTGTTATCATCACCATCATCATCATCATATCATCATCGTCATCATCATCACCATCACTATCACCATCACCATTATCGTCTCCTCATCCTCATTTCGAGCCTAAACATAAGGAGCTAAAAAGATACAGGTAGTAAACAATAATTGTCATGCGCTTTGATGGAAGCTGATAGGGATTCGAAACTAAAACATGAGTAGTACCTACATGTTTCACAAATATACCTTTATTGGTTTAAGTGAAACCCTTTTACACTCTTTAGGTCTCAAATTTTCATTTAAACACGTTCGTTTACGAAATAAGGGATCAGCCAGGTATCTATAAACATCCGTTTGTCGCACTACTAATCGTTTTATATAATTTTAAAACGGTTTAAACTATCCGCAAATGTGACTATGAAGTGTAAATTAGGGCATTAAACATAACGTATTACCTGTATCAGCTGAGCGCTTTCTCAGTTACCTAAGTAAGGTCTGCAATGCCAGAGCCATGCAAGCATTTCTATTTCCTGCACAACAACTTCTACGAATGTTTGGAAACTTCTGTAGCGCAAAGTTAATGCACTGACAAAGCCACATGTTTTCCACTCGTAGATTCCCTCCGTGTAGAAGGGACAATGTTGACCTAACCCTGAAAATGTAAATAATTTGGTCGTCTTTCCCTTACTTTCTCTGTGTTTCCATCCCCAGATTCTGTTCCTGAACGTTCTACTCCGGCCCCTATCGTTTGTTTCAGCGTATTCTCTGTGTTTAACATTCTTTCCCCGCTCTTTCGTCCCATCCCAAGCCAACATGACTGTGCTTATCCTCTGTTTGTTTCTGCATTGTTTCCATCTGTATGATAGATTCTTCAATGTCCATGCCTGGCCCTCACTGGGTGTGTTCACTGCCTCTGCTACGTTTTCCTTTTCCTTCGCATTAGGTTCTTTATATAGCTCTTCCTGTCTAGGTTAAATTTCTTGAATTATACGAATTTCTGCTACTCCAGTTTATTCCCTACTAAATTATGTATATTTGTTTCTTTCCCTTCATTGAAACAATTGGATAGAGTCTCGTAACCATCTAGATATAAAGAAGTTGCAGATTTGATCCATCACATGTAGAACTTAAAGCTTTCAAGAGGAAAATTGGTTGCCAAAGCAGGGCATTATAATATATGTGTATTACATTACAATATCCAGTAGTGTGTATTTGCTTACTTGCATTTCTCGCTTCCTGCAATTTCTTATGCAAAGCTGCAGCGCGCTTTTTCTTTTAACTGGCTATTTTTCTTCCCCGCAATAGTGAAGCGACTCTTAGTTCTTTAATAACATTATAAGAATAAACAGTTTATAAATAAACCGAAATTACACTTAATAAATTGAAGTCTACATAAAATAAATGTACGTTAAGGATTTCCAAAGTATCCAGGAATATGAACCTTGCTACCAGGAAACATAATACAAAGGTCCATAACAAGGTATTCTAAACAGATTCATTAGGTTTAATGAATATTTTGATCAAATATTATGGAACGTTTAGAGAATGATCGCTTATTATTGAAGCTCTCTGACACTAAGCCAAATATTAAGAAGTGGAACAACCATTTTTTGCTGTAATACTGGTTCCATTTATTTTCCACAATGCATATAACTGGAAGTGAAGTAACTAATACTTAATATGCCCAGTAGAAGTAGGTTCTATGTCTTTTCACTTACCGAGATGTGAGAGATTCAATTATAGTTAAGAGAAAGTAATTGCGGAAGTTTTAGTTCCAAATCTCTCACATTTAGTTCTATATACATAATTATCACTTGTGAATTTCCCGCAGTTTTTAATGGTTTTCTTTAAAGTCGTTTTACAACAGAACAGTAGCGGCTCGTGACTTGAGAAGGCGGTAGGTGAAGTTTTCGCACTAAGCACGCTTTGTATTTCTAGTTTGCAGTTTACCAGATAATAGTATGTAAACAGTAGAACTCACACAAATAAATGCTGTTGCACATAATTTCTCGTTTACTCAGTTTCATGTCTTTTTAAACACATAATATCCCATAGAGCAATGACATTCGGAAATAAAATATGTCACCGAACACATTTATCCAATCAAGAGTGAATTGACCTATTTCAGTAGGTAATTAATGTGGCATACCTTTCAATAGTAAGTGTCCTTGATTCATTTATATCAAACGGTACATCCGTATGAGGATGTGCATCTATAACCCTTTCAAACCGTAATGTTTGACAACTAAACTAACGTAATTAATACTGTTGTACATTCTGCCAAATCTTGTTTCCTTTTTATTCCGCAAAGGGGTTGAAGTCACATGTAGACACAAGGGTCTTCTAAACAGAACACATGACAAAGGCATTCAAGTGTTCCTTGTCAACTTTTTACTCTCGTTAAAATTACCAATAGCAAGGTTCTGGCTGAATATATGGTTACAACCGGGCACTCAAATTGTGGGAAATCGCGGTTTTTCCTATCTTGGCTTGTGAGGTATCTGACAAAGGTTTGCATATACACTTTGAAATACGGACGCTTGAAGCGTGAAGCATTAGGTACCTATGAAATATACCTCAAACAAAGAATGGGTGTTATTAAAATAACTGTTCCTTAATATATCAGTTCTGAGGCTTGAATTAATTTTGTTTGTTCAAAACTGTAAAAAACTTGTATATTGCATGAAAAGGTGGTTCTCACTATTTGACTTCTGCCTCCGTATGAAGAAATAAAACGGTCTACAGGGAAAACGGAGTTTATTTTCCATTGTTCGCAAAAAATGAACAGCAATTTTTACCTTCTATTCAGTTAAGTTTTGTTTTATTTTGCTACCACTTAATGGACTTAGGGGCTAAAATTTGCGCCGAAAATTATAGAATCATCAAACTAGATATTTACATGTAAATTCATTTTGGACCAATACAGATTACGTGGCACTGTTTCTTGTTCGTGTATTCAGTCATCTTTAAAGACGAATTACAGTTTTAAAAGGGCGGTGGGTACGCCTTTAAATGCTACCACCTTGTCTTCTGTGTCTTCCTCGTACATATATTTTTCAAAACTATAATGCTTTCTTACGTATTAATTGTGGTTCGGTTGCAATGAATCAACGTATGCTTCATATATACTCTTACAAGTATTTTCAGAATGCTGATTATTTATTTAATACTACTGGTTCCTACAAAATAATATTTAATCATAGAAAATATACGTATTCTTGTTTCAAAACAACGAAATGTGAACAAATTAATAATAAGTAGGAATACGTATGATCTACAGAAATAATAAGTTTCCCTATTATTTCAAGCTTGAAAGTAGAAGAAACGTAATTTGTTACTCTAATTTAATTTTTATTCTCAAAAGAATTTTGAACTATCAAAATTTCATACAAAGTTTTCATTACATAATTTGCTATCTTGCAAATAAATCACCATATAAAAATGATTATATTGCACATAATTATCTCTGTCATAGGAAACGCATGCACGGGTATATTACTCAGTAACCTCAAAATTGCACAAAATGGTAAGCTAGGTTCCAGTGCACTTTTACACATTTTTAACCGAATTCAAAGCACCGCTATATGAGCTCCCAATTAAAAGTTTTTGTAACTTTCAACTAACAAATATATGGCTTAAACATTCCGACTTTTAATTAAAAGCGGATTTAAGTTTCCTTCTACGAGTTTTTGAAAATTTAAATCCAAAACAATTCTGCGCTTATACTACAATGAAAGCGATAATCAAAATGAACGCTTTTTAATTCACTCAACCAGTGAAAACTACAGGGTAGTAATTTCGTAAAATTAATCTCTTTGTATGTACCTCTTTATTTGAAATTGTTTTGGAAGAGCTTCAACCTGTTAAAATTTATTTAAACCGCGCCGAAATTTCTGCGTAGCAGTTTTGGGAAGTAGTGGTCAAATAATTTTCATGTCGCCTGTGATGAAATTTTAGGTATTGCTCAAAATATTGTTTCTATTTCTTTTTAGTTATTTTGTTCCATAAAACAAAATCCATTCTGCAAAACACATAAATAAAAATAATTTAATCAGCTATAACCAATAATCCTAGACATTTCAGTTGGGATAATATTTCCAATTGAGGTGTTTATGTACAGATTTTAAGCAAAGTAATTTCGAAGAGAATGTATTGCAATGGAAGGGAAAAGTGTAATAAGACTCAAGTTTAAAGGGATTCCTTGTTCTTAAGGGTTTATTCCTTTGGTTTCCAATTACCTCTTCCAATCTATCAGCTTCTTGTACAAGGGGTTGTTTCCTTTTGCGCTGTCGTGGTGTCCAGTATATAATCGGTTTAGCTCCCTCTAACTTCAGACCGGGCAATATGGCTTCGTTGTTAGGGCTTTATAGCTTCCGTGATGAAGTAAATTAATTTTGTGGGCTAACGCCTGCAAGAGAGGGAATGGGAGAAACAACATCAAACCAGCATTACAGCGATGAAAACAACAGGAGTTTATGTTCAATTTCCACGTGTTCTTTGTTTCTCGTTAAGAAAGAAAATAATTTCAATTAATAAGATATAAAGTTTGATTTGCAATTAAAATGAAACCGCTAAAGCAAAAATGGACTGAGTTGACCTCTGAGTTTAAACAAGATTTCAACAGGCGTGGCTATAGCTGTTTGAAAGGGTTTAGGTTTCACATTTTTAAATGCTGATTATTTTATGTAGAGTAATGAAATTGTGGAACCATTTTATTTTGAACACCTTCTTCAGCATAAAAACGAATGTTTTGTCAACTATTTCTAGCATCCTAGGCCAGTTCTGCTGAAGAGGACAAAACATTAACTGCTCTACAGCTCTTTTATTTCCATTTTCTTCCATAAGTGCCTTTTGTCGTCACAATTTAGCCAATCTATGTACTTTGAACAAATTATACCTTTTGTCCAAGTTAAGGAATTACAAAAAGGCTTAGTTAGCGTGTGCTGCCATGAGATTGCAAACAAGCTAAACATTGTAGAATCATCCGTTGTGGACAGCCTTACTAATTGTTGCATCATTATTGTTTCTTTTAGCGCATGTTTAAACAAAAATACGACCTTTTGGTCCCTATTATATTGTTAGAAAAATTTCTAAGCCATTTATGTTATTATACTTCTACAAGCTGTTAAAGCATATGCATTTTGCCTTTGCTTGTTTATGTTGAGAGTGTAGGAGCACACTGGAGCTTTTGATTCTTCTTTGCTTTTACTTTAAAATGCGTTAGGAGAATGTTGTCTTATTTAATTGTTTCACTAAGAGCGAAAGAAGCTATTAGGACATTAATTACTTTCATTCGATATTAAAGTTTGGCCGTATGTGTACAAGTGAAATCAATAATTTTAAGCAACTCCTAGTTAAAGAAGTTAATATGTCGTAATTCAGTAATCACTGCTTCCTTAGGAAACTCTTCATACACTCTAAACCGGGACAGTTGAACCTTAATAGGTACAAATTGCTTCATTCACCTTTCGGAAAATGGCAGAGCAATCAAGTTATTTCAGCCATTTGCTACCGGACCATCGAGCAGGCAACATCTTCTATCAATGTCGCATGCTGTAGAGCGAGGCTCCTGTTAGTCGGTTACTGACAACTCGTTATTACGTGTTATTATGCTTATTTATTATTCAGTTTCTTAATGGTTTATATCAGTGATATGACTGACCCGATACGGGACAGCCAATTTATTCTGCGACTTAGTCATCCAATTAACAGTATGATCAACTTGTTAATGTCTATGTCACCTTGAGCCATGGATCTCGGAGTATACCCTTCGTTATCACCTGAATCATCTTCTTCTACCACCATTATACGGAATATTTCCTCAGCTAACCTAGTGCGTCCTGCAAAATTACCTTCTGAGATGCGGCTATAGCATTTCCATCCTTATTAAATTTCAATATAACTAAAAAAATGACAAGCACCTACTGAAGAAGCAAATATGTGTTGTTATAGCATACATTTGATTTGAAATAACATTTAAGATGTCACTGAGGGTTTCTGAAGTATTAACTGACGTATGCTAACATTTTCCAAAATGTTATTTTTTAATGAACTCATGTCCGTTAAAGACGCAGTTTTTATGATTGACTATTGTCTCAGCATCCTTCATATAATAAAATTTATATTGCCCAATCGATTCCATTTTGGATGCTTTGTAAATAAAAGTTTTCTCTCATTCTTTACACAGAAATAAGAACTTTGGAGGATTTGCGAGACTATGATGGTTTAGGTGTTTGACTGCAACCAGATCTTCACAGTATCGGATACTTACTGCTGCAAGCAATTAGCCCAGTCAATGAAGGGAAAATGTTGGAAAAAATTAATAAATTCAATTGTTTACCAGTAATTAGTACCCATTTAGAGTTACAATTTGTCAAAGTCCCCTGAATTTCCCCGATTCTAATTCCGCTAAACCTCTTAAGTGGTCCCCCTACAAGCCTTTAGCAGATCGCACACATCACCATTACCCTACAACATAGGTCTTCAAAGCTTTTTCCTTTTATTCCCGATATGTTGCAGAGAAAAGGTCCAGTGCAACTTTTAACTAGTTAAGACGGTTCATTGGACATTTGCGAAAATTTGTGAAAGCCTAACTTTATATTTGCCGTTTGTCCTTTGTAAAATATTTCACTTAAGGCGTTTTCTAGAACATTTCAAATAAAAGTTTCCATCAGAATCTCAGCTTTCTTTTTATTTATATAATTTTATATGTATTTGAAAGGTAACTCGTAGGAAGGCACATAATAGGAGGTGCACGCACTGGAATTAGGTGAAATTTAGTGTCATTAATGATCGCAATATCAAAGTTTGTTGCATTCAGTACCATAAAACATTGTAGTAGAATTACCTACGTAGGATGTTGTAATACTCTTTTCAAACAACTGTCAGGCTCAAATACTTGTAGCATTCTGAAAATGTTTATACGAAATAACAATGGCAGTTTTGCTTCGGGGGTGTACGATCACCTCTAATCCGTGTCGGGACTTTCCATTGTCCACTGCCAATTGGGCCGCTGTATTCTGGCAAAATCCGGTATATATATAGAATGCATGCTATTCATTTTTAACATCATAATATCCTAATAAACATTACCACCTTCCACTACACCTCTGACCTCTCATCCACCGACATATTATACAAGTTAGTTTTATTTTGTTATGTGTTTTTCGTATTTCGATTCTAGTTAGTTACACATATATACACGTGATGCATTTGATCCTGTTAGCTTTAGTGCATATTTACTGTAATGTTCATTAGCAGTATTTGTTTATGATCCAGAACATTGTTACTTGCTCTAATGAAATCATTAGTTCCAACATCAATCTTTGGTGACATGCTATCACATGACAGTCCACTACAACGTTCGTACATTACCAAACATTCCAATTCGACCTTTCAACACCCACAATAATTCTCATATCCTGATTTGTAGGAAGAGCCTAATTATACAAAATAAAAACCCTGCAACGTTGCCATTGGTTGCAAAACTCTCCTTTCTACTGTGGTTTTACATTCCAAATAACATCTCCTTTCAATTGAAAACAGTTCCCAAGTCGTGAGGTAGATTCTAAGTAGATGCTTGCTCACATTCCTCTCCTCAAAGGCAATCTGACAAGGTCGAAATTATTCCTCTGTCATCCAATGAGCTTTAAAATACTGGGCTTCGTTTAAGTTGGCATAACGATTCATTCGATATGAACTGAGAAAGAAACCTTCTCCACGGGTCAGCAGTTCTGACTTAGATGCATTAACGTTTGTAAACAACAAAGCCTGATTGGCTGATTCTTTTGAACTTTTCAAGTATTTAAAGTCTTAACCTTTTCTTTTTCATACAAATAATATGTGGAGTAAGAACCAGTGACTGGATCTGCAAAAGGAGCTCTTCCTTTTTTTATGTATTGGTCAAATAGTGGTTCGACTGTTGTGTGAACTTTCCAAAATATTGTGCATTGTTTACTACTACAATATCATTGTCTTCTTCTGCAATAATACCCCTTCTTTACCTGTGTTTTCAACAGACTAACTTCGTTTTTCCTGTTGCTTAAAGTTTTCTTTAGTAGTAAGGTATCTCGTATTGATATCAAACTGAATGTCAGATGAGCTTTTCTTTGCTCTTTTCTTTTTTAATTTAGACTTTAAACAGAGGTTTTGTATTGCCAGCTTTAATAGTTCTTCATTTGTAATTTTAGACATTTTATGTGAAAGCTTATATTACACTGCCTAGCAAAACAGTTTAAAAATCAGCTTCAAATTTATCCTGTATTTGCTTCTCACTTTTATGATTCAGGTATTACTCCTGGCGCATTATAGATACATGGCAACCGAAATGAAGGTGAATAAAAGTAATGCAGGCATTCTTCGCGGCGTAGTCTGTATAATATTTGGAACAACTTGGTGGAATATAACTTCATCATGCAGAATAATTTTACGGATTGACAATTCAGCCAACAATTATCCAAAAACACACACATATCTCTATGTATGTATAATATGCATACATACACTAATAATAATAATTAGTTATAACCACTGCATGGAACGCGTTTGACTATTTTATAAGTACACAAACTAAATAATTTTATTAACTGCTATATAAAATTCACAGGTATATTGCATTAAAATAAATAACAGTAATGCTTTACAATAAATAAAATTTTGTTACTTATAGTAATCAAAAGGCATGCCTACTTTTTCGTTCTCTCAGAAATATAGGGGAATAAGTAATCCAACAACCGCTAAAATACAAACTTTCGTACTATAGGAACAGCATGGTACACATTTGCTTCACATAATTAAACTGATTAGAAAATTCGTTCAATTCCGATTGCGTTGGGAGGCTGCCTCGATTAAACAGATTGCTTCTTTAGCGGGTATTGAAGTTTACACACCATAAAGTCGCCCTTTCATCAATGTGAAGTGAATAAATAAAAGCGGTTAACAGCTCAATGGGTAGGCATTGGACGATATTATTCTCAACATGCCAGCATGAGTAAGGTAAGATGAGTAGTAAATTAAGTTATGGATATTTCAAGCAAAGGAACAAGATTACGGTAGTGCTCGTGTCTGAAGAATTTAATGTCTCCTACAGCACAGTTCATTGAATACACAATTTTGAAGTATTAATATTTATATTATACAGAGAGTTTAAAAAAGTGTCCGATATTGCAACAAGTGTTGGGATTGGTCGAAACTATAATAAATGTTCCTAAAAACATTGGCCGAAAACAAATTCGTGTTGAGGTATGAGCCATTTTACTTGTGTTGAGTATTTACACCAGGCAATGGGCTTCATCCAAAAAGTGAGCTCTAGTGAACACTTTACTCTCACAAACGTTTAACATAGCAATTGTTGGCAAATATCCATGAACACCAAACAGGAATTCTGATAACTTGTGCCATTTTGTCCTCTGGTAGCATCTGTATATTATGTCGATATTACCAAAGGAGATCCTCCATGTTACCATGCATTCTTATACATGATTCAGCTCTTCTTCTGAACTCCTTCAAACACATTTTTGGCTGCTCTCCGACTTGGGCAATGCATTGGTCACACGCTCCTGTAACGTATGCACTTTGTCAATGGATTTGGCATACATCAATGTCTTTAAATGTCGCATAGCCAGAAATTCAATGGACTGAACTCCGGCGAGTGGGGAGACCACATTACTGGTCCTCCTCGACCAATCTATCGCCCATTAAAGGTTTGATTTAAGTATTGTCGCACGATACGTACAAAATGGTGTGGTGCTTCGTCATGCATAAACCACATGCATTGTCTTTCTACAGGCACAATATCCTCCAAAAGCACTGGTAATAAGTCATCGCGCAGAAATCGATGATAAACAGCAACTGTTAATCTGTTCGGTGAAATGCATGGTTTTAGGAGTCTGTCAGCCACAATTCCTGCCTACATGACTGCTCCACCAAATGCAACTCACACTCAAAGTGTGTAAAATGGCTCATATCTCAAGAGGTATTTGTTTCCGGACATATATTTACAGGAACATTTATTCTCGTAGTTTTGACCAATTCAAGCTCCTTCTGCAATATTGGACACCTTTTAAACGCCCGGTAGTTTTTGCAAAATCCTTGTACAGTGTATAATGTTATCATTAGGTGCTACTTTTCCTACTCCTGCCTTACTTGAATCCTTTCACTCAATGAGGAAAATATACGACAGTAATCCAATGATAACTGGTTATATATTCTCGAGAAGCATGCTAGTGAGGTGACAATTGGAGGGTATGACTTAAACATGCAAGCAAACTTCACGAATTAAGTAATTTATTTATCACACACTTTAATTCACTTTCTTCAGGATAATTACCTATTCTGTACATAGATTAATGTAATAAGCCTTCTTTTTCACAATGAAAATGAACGTCTATTATCAGGTTTATTGTGATTGCAGACTACTGAACTTTAATGTCAGTTCTTACAGTATATGGTGCCACAGACGATAAACACTGATACAGTTACTCCCCTTCATTGCCTCTGATTAGGGCTGAGGAAAAAATCCTTAACCCTCTACTCGTAAGACAATGTATAGTTATGCCAAAAGTAAGATCGATCTATGAGACCGGGGTACCTTTAAAGGTGCTAAACAATCGAGTGATTTGAAGTAGGTATATATGTAAAATCTCTTCGGTCTATTTACTATTAATGGGGTTGGCTTTATTAGGAATGAAACCTCGACACTGTTGATAGCTCCGTACTTTGAGACAAACTTTCGATACTTTCTCGATACTTTTAAACATTTAAGTTCTGAATTATTTAAAGTGGTTTCGTTGAACTTCATGATAGATGAGGAATAAAATAAGTTGAAAATTGACGTTATTGCCTCGCACATGTCCCACAAGAATTGCTCTTGGTAGACCTTGACCAAGTTTCCTGTGAGTGAATAAATGCAACATTCCATAGACTTTTATGTATAATTGAGAATGCGCGACGTAATAGGACAGGCATGTCAAACATCACTCTGAGGGTGTGAAGAGAGGGGTCTACCCCTCCTTAACTGCAGTAGCACACGCTAGTAGAACCGGTTTTCCCTTTGTTTTTCCCGTTTTCCGATTTGATCATCACGGAGGGAGGGAAAATAAGGGGAAAATTTTTCACGCCTGGTGAGTGCTGTTTGACACCCCTGTAATAGGAGAAAGAGTACGCAGGTAAAATGCAGTTTTAACCGAGTTGTGAATGAAGCTCGTTTAGCTGACGCACTACATCACATTTTTGCAATAGCCTGGCTTGGTGACTCACTCTCGGCCATTACATTCACCATTCCAATGAGCAAAATCTGTGAATACAACAGTAGCAAATTAGAAATTAAGAGATAATAGAGTGCACGTAAATATTTGCCCTTTCTTTCCATCCTTTCGTTTGTGTTTTGCAAGTTAAACTCAGGTCACGAGCGTACCCTATAGGTATACCATACGATTAATTTCCATTAATATTTTGTCTTACCAATGTACACCATGATATTGAATACAACATGTATGAAGTATAAACTGTTTTGAAGTAGACAATACAAATATTAACAGATCAGTGTGCAAACTATTCAGGAAAACATTCTTGCATGATCGTAAGTCACAAAATACAGCAAACGCAAAGAAGCATGTTACTTTCATACACCGAGTGAAGTTTACAGAACCTATATTATAAAAGCAATGTACGAGTTTCCCGTCACTGTCAAGGCATGATACCGTGGCACCTGGAAATGATGAGTAGAAAGAATTTTGATTACATGCGCTTTTACACAGAGTACTACTAATGAGAATGTAATTGAGTGAACAACATATCACCTTTGCAGCTTTCAATGCAAGCGTATTGACTATCGAATGTAGAGTCGGCGCTTAAAAATTAGTATTGGTGTCCATTGCATAGAAATAGTGGTACCCTTCCGTCATTAGTCCTATTATTAATATATTTACATTTACTTTATTGAAAACTGATTCTAGGTATAATAGATATTAGAACATGAGAATGACAATAAACTGCATACTAGCTTATCTGCAATATTTTAATGGAGTTCTGAGCACAATTAAAGACTTTTCTTACTAACATGGCATATATATATATATATATATATATATATATATATATATATATATGCCAAACTGCATTTGTAAGTTGTCTTTATTCTTCTGATATGGACAGATACTACAAGTTTTCCTCGCTTCAAGTTTATCTTTTTATGGCCATAATCTGCCGTCCTTTCCACGTGTTTTCCTCCTAATATTTCCTGTATTCTTGCTTCCAATTTTGAGGGCATATTAGGTATCATCAGACGTTTCTGAAATTGGGGCTTCACAGTGCCATTGCAAGGACAGTCACAAAGTTAAATTTTGTCATCTGCTTAATTTTTGTGTAGCACAAGCACAGAATGTAAGCATTTACACTGAATATAGTCATTGTATTTGGAACATTTCGTATGCAAAGCATCCACATCAGATTTTTGTGCCTTTTAATAGTCTTTTTTTTTATTTCTGGCTTTCCATATTCACCTATTTAACCTGAATGATGAATAGAAGAAACCAACAAGACCAGATGGACACACACACACACAAACTCACTCTCTCTCTCCGTCTATTTTCGGAGGTAGGGTAACACAGGATAATAGGATAATATCAATGAGATTGCAGCAGAGAATGTGATTGTTTTCGCAACTCGCGATCCCTGCTGTTGTCAAATTTAAGAGGTAGCAGAGGAACATCAAACCTCCTAAGTAGCATTGTGGATCGAATTATTGGTCGTCCTGAAGGACCAATAGAGAATAACGATGACATATTTTCATGACCCGACTTGAAAATTGAGGTCAACAGCAGCAGACCAATGAAGGCCTTCTCAATTCTTTCTAATCGGTGTCCCCATAATTAAGACAGGTTAGCGGGATCTTTTATTTTGTTTCTAGTAAGTAGCAGCTTTTTATTTGTCCATTCAATAATTTCATTGAAAACTCACTGAAGAGCAGATATTATATATCTAAGGGCCTGGCTTCTAGTCTAGTCCTAGCTGTAGCAGTGAGACCGGCTAATTCTCGAATAATGTGATCTGAAGGGGTCTGAGGGAGTGAGTGACTGAGTGAGTGAGTGAGTGAGTGAGTGAGTGAGTGAGGGAGTGAGGGAGTGAGTGAGTGAGTGAGAGAGGGAGTGAGTGAATGAGTGGGTGAGTGAGTGAGTGAGTGAGTGAGTGAGTGAGTGAGTGAGTGAGGGAGTGAGTGAATGAGTGGGTGGGTGTGTGGGTGAGTGAGTAAATGATTGGGTGGGTGGGTGAGTGGTTGGGTGTGTGAGTGAGTGAGTGAGTGAGTGTGTGGGTGGTTGGTTGGGTGGGTGGGTGTGTAGGTGAGTGAGTGAGTGAATGAGTGAGTGAGTGTGTGGGTGGGTGGGTGTGTGGGTGGGTGGGTGGGTGAGTGTGGGTGGGTGTGTGGGTGAGTGAGTGGATGGGTGGATGAGTGGTTGGGTGGGTGGGTGTGTGGGTGAGTGAGTGAGTGGGTGGGTGGGTGGGTGGGTGGGTGGATGAGTGGGTGGGTGAGTGAGTGGGTGGGTGGGTGGGTGGGTGGGTGAGTGAGTGAGTGAGTAAGTGAGTGAGTGAGCGAGCGAGTAGGGCTTAAGGCTTCGTCAACAGCTAGGTCATTAGGGTCCGGGGGTCTTTGTACTTTCCATTTGCTTCTGGCTATTCCAAATTTGTTTTTCCCGGTGAAGGTTTTATTTGGTCTCTCCTCTTCGGAATCAGTCGAAACATTGGTAACCATAGATACAATTCCCTTATGAGATTTCGATTTAAATTCTGTAGTGTATGTTATGAAATCAGGATCTTCAGTTCAATCGTTTACTAATTCGTTACCAGTAACCATTTATTCACCCTCATCACTCTGGGCAGCTCGCTTATCCATTGTGTGATCCTGGCCTTAAAGTCAGGTTCAGAATGTGTGTGAAATACTTGTCATTGTTGTAAATTAAATACAAGATAAATACAATAATAATAATAGGCTTACCATTAACACAAACAATAATACTGCGACGTAGTACGATAGACTGGTCCAACAGAGTGCCAGATTTGCGAGCTACGAGCGTAGGCTTCCAAACAAACGCCGACAACAATGATCAGCTTACTCTTGTAAACATTTTTTTTTTGACAATGACTACCTAAGATCTCGGCAGCACACAGCCAAAAGCAGAAGCCACCAGTATTAACACTTTTGCAAACATCTGAATAACCTAGAACTGTAACGATCTGAGAACCATATTAAGGGTTAAGGATTAATCAGAAGGAATAGTCTTGGCGAGATTCGAGCAACGGATATGCGTTCATGACTCTGTGCCATAATAACCTCGGCCACCCTTCTCAGTGTTTTATTTCTGAAATTCACAAGCAGCATTGCATTCGTTCGAAACAGAAGTTTCGCTCGAGATACAAGAGAAGCTGACTGAAGTGGCGTGATTTTTAGAAACTGAAACGGTTTTATCTAGCATTGGTACTTAGAACCTTTTCCTTGGATTGACATTTTGAATAGTCACATTTATGTTCTGTTCACGAAGTCATTCACCAGAGCGCCAAACTTCTCTCTGGTGTTGATCGCTTCCCCTATTCTTAATTCCTTTCCCTCGCTGGGCAAAAGGCCGATTGCCCACAATTTCAAAGCACGAAGTTGGCTCTGATTATTATTTTGGGTCAAAATATTTTAACCTCACAGAAATGCATCATCTCAGCCAATTAGTGTGAAATCTGAATGAAACACCAGTTTTATAGGCTGGAGTGTATCTTGTCAATAAGGTCAGTGTAGTAACCATCTGGAATGCCATATCAACAAAATAAAACTGTGAGCTTTCTCTTTCAGTTATTTATATTAATAAACAGAGAGATGTGGTGCCACGGCAACATGCGCGACTCGTATTCGGGAGGTTCCGGATTCGATCCCCGGCTTGGGATTTTCCCTGGTTTCCCTGTGTCACTTAGGCGAATGCTGTGGATGTATTATTTCATACCACAGTTTCCTTTCCGTAATTTCCCTTCATTCCACTTCCTTATTATCTATGAGGTGTGATTTCAGATGAATGGTGTTGGCGGTGCCGGACAGATGGCATGGATGCTTGCACATTGTAACCACTGTTCTCGGGGCTAGGTGGCGTTTGGGCGGCCTTTTCCTCTGTCGGGGGGACGTTTGTGCCACCCCGGGGCCGCGGTGGTGGCTGCTCGGGGGGCCAGTCGCCAGGATGAAGAAATATCACCACTTTTTAGGGACCTCCACGCGTCTCTGTGGCCCGTCTGGATGCGGTCCTGTGGCACCCTGTGGCCCTTTCACTTCATCCCTGGCATCTACGGGGTGTTAGCCACAACAGAGCTGCCTAGGTCTCGAGGTACGCCAGGGGTCCGCCTCCAGTTATATCTTTTACCCTTCGTGTTTTATATGAATAATATTTAATTTAATATTTGTGCGAAACACACTTGGTAAATTTAGCAGTTGACAAGTGAGGATAATGTGACAAAAAGAAACATATTCGTGTCAGTTTATGATAAAATTTAAGGTGTGATGAATAGTTTTCGTTTATAATCCGCATACGGCGACGTTTCTTTTAGGAGACCCTTATGACGTGCACTGCCTGAGAATTGGAAGGAAATGCCTGTTGTTTTACGTGAACGGATATTATTCCAACTGAACCTACCGCTCACTTCAGTCTTGACGTGTTAGGTATCTAAATTATCATTAACTGGTTAGATGGATACAAGCGAGTTATTGAACACTCGTTCAGCTCTGCAGATTCTACACTCAATAAATTACCCTGTTTGACGTAATGTAAAAACTCTGGTGTATGATACCTCTGTCACAACTGCCGGGATACTGTGGACAAGAATCGTAGTCGCATTTGACGATACTGAAGGAAAAGACATGTGTCTGAACGTGTTCAACAGTCATTGTTGAGACGCTGCAGGGTGTGCAATGAGCCATGCTGAGTATCTCCTTTAAAACCCAGTCATTGCACTGTTCATTAATTCTGTTGAAGACGTGCTGGCATGTAATCATGAGCAATTTGTGTAATACAATTGTTAAGCAAAAACATGCATACAGTTGAGTTGTAAACAAAGGAGAGATGAAAAGAGTGAACTCAACAAAAGAATAACTGATTAATGGTTATGGATGAAACTGTTTTCAGCGCTATGCAGCTTTGTTTTAGAGCATTGCCAAATATGGATTTATCACTTTGGCAATTTCACGCAAATTCAAATTACATTAATGTAATTCGCCTTTTCTGCCAATATTAGAAGTAAACGCTGTAACATTTGTACGAAAACAACACAATAAGTGTTTTAGCATTAATAAGTATAACAACTATTGTGAACTACATTTCAAAGGTTAAGTTTCTTTTCACAAAAGGCGTAAATTTCGAAAACAAATTTGTTAATTTTTTCAGCCCTAATTATGCTAAAATTAGTTCACTCTCGGAAGAAAATCCTTAAGAAGCATTAGCATTTACAAAATAAGTACGGTGAGAGCCTTAGCATTAGGAACAATGGACTGCAAAATGGGACAAGCAAACAGGGCTTTGAAATAAAGTTTTCCTAAAATTTAAAACTCTGGAGCGAAACATTTTGAGATAAACTTTTTTAGGAATTTGTAAACCAAACATGCCGCCAGAACCTAAGCACTAATTTTATTATTCACTTGGGTAAATGTGTAACTTCTGTATTATTACTTTTTATCAACTGCAGTGGCAATAGGATGGCCTAAGCGCCTCAATAGAGCCCCACTTCTTAGACCATCCTCGTAACTCAAAAATTGAGAATGGCTGCTTAAAGTAAGTTGCATGCTTTCCTCGAATCAATCACGTATTGCCCAATAAATTTGGCTCCAATGCGATGCCTTTACCTACACTTGGAAATATTGCACGTATGCGTGCGCGAATATTTCCAACTTATATTTAAGAATTATTTTGCTGCTTAGTTATCCACGCGAAAATGTACAAAACAGTTTTCAAGTGCCTAACATTATATCACCAATAATTGGAGATGTTAAATATCGTTACCTGCAATTAGATTACTCGATTTGAAGGTCCTTAATTCAACTTATGGTTCACAAACTTACCCCGAATGTTATCTTGGTCTTCCGGTGTAGGGCGTGTGTTATATTTTGCCCTGACCGACGTTTCGTCCATTCTTTGATGAGCTTCTTCTTGAACAATGTGCAAACCAATTTGACTCCAGTATGATATTTATATCTGAATGTCAATTAAGGTGGGTCAGTCACTCTCGATGCTATAAAGGGTGTCAGGGGAATACGTGCATATATTTTCATTGCTAATTGAGGACAGTGTAATGAACAATATTACATCAACGTTTGCTTCATTTTCGAACTTCTAATTTCACTTATTAAGAATAGTGTGTTTTCAGATTGGTTAGTACCTCTAAGTAGGCATGGCACAGAAGAAATGGCACGGAATGGGTAGATCTCATGATAACGAATAGTGTACCGGAATGGAATTCCAATGCTTTCTGCAAGGCAAATGACCTCACAGTATCTGGTCCAGTAGGTCAGGCATTCAGGTGAGAAGCAAAACGGGTAATATTATGACAGGCGTTCTTCATTTCGCGGCGTAGTTCCGACCATGCAAAAAACATCAGGTAGTAAAATTTGTGTTCGATTTGTAGGAAAACTGTTGGACGAACAGAAAAAGCAACTAACGCAGCGAAGTGGGAACATATTAAGACACCCGTTATCAAAATATCTGCACTTATACCCCTAACATCCTTTATACTATTCCAGAGAACATTGACATCTTTAAAAATTAAACTTAATGGAACAATGGAAGTGGGACAAAACTCATCTGGCATCTTCCATTAATTCATTAAGGTTGCCCTTGGCCAATAGAATTGCCTTAATTGGCGCTCGGACTGCAGTTAACTATTTTCGCAGATCTAGAGGAAGCTCGTTCAAGAATTACTGATCAGATAAACAGATATTTCACAAGCAGTAATTTTAACGTTCATTAGCAACCACCGCGATCTTACAAGCACAGTGCCGTAGTGGAACTCATTATAATCGACCAATTCGTATTTGTACGATAATCAGGACAAGAGTAAGTGGTGATAAGACAGTGATTCTGCGGCTATAAGTGATACAATGAGAGATGCGACGTTATTACCAGCTCATTTCCCCTATAATATAGAACGTGTGTGCCAAAATCCAGCGCCCCATGTAACCTTTACCTACATTTATGCATTTCATCGTTGACAACATAGTATTTGCTTTAAATGGTTGTATCTGTACCCATAAGAATATGTACTGTAGTTGATAAAACCTGGCAATTTAAGACGTTGTTATAATTTTATTTTAAATGAAAATGATGACAATAATCATATTATAACCGACCGTCAGTTGTTAAGAGAATGCGGTTTTGCACGAGGATAAACAAAACAAACTAAGTACTAATGAGAGCTATACTTATAGTAGTATTCATTTTAGGTATACTTATGACACGGAATTTAAATAAATTTAGCTAATGATCGACGAAAGGATATTAGGTGTTAATGTTCTACTGCAACAAAGCAGCTTACACAGGCATTTTCAGTTTTAATTGTTTATTGGTATTTTTTTCCTTCAGGACTCCTGCATGAAACTGAGGAATTGAGATGCATTTATGGACGCTCTTTAACAGCTGTGGTTCTCAGCGTCCCATTCTATATTGGGCATGAACGAACGCTTAATGTTGCTCACAGGCCTCCTTATCAGGCTTGAGCTTCTTTTACGTGCTGTAAACCTATGGCACGGGACCAAAGGCTTTACTTCCCTTCCAAAGGAAGCCATGCTAAGGATTTTACGCCCGAAAAGAATACATCGTCCTCCGCCGGGTTTGAACCCCAACCTCGGGAACCAGAGGCTAGCATGTTACCCCTATACCACGGAGGGTGACAAAAAGTCTGCTGCATGATATACAAAACCTGAAAATAAAAGTGTAACAGTAGCAGTCCTAATAGTGACTGTAATCATAGGCGTAACTTAGTATGATAAGGAAACCAATATTAATAGCTGCACCGATAAGAATAAAGCATTATTGGAAATAAAAGTTTGATACCTTCCCTTCTGACATTTTAAATGGGTGTATACAGCTTTTGACCGCCTCCGTAGCGCAGTTGGTAGCGCACTTGCCTCTGGCGTGGAGGACCCGGGTTCGATCCCCGATACCAGCATGGGATTTTTCCCCTGCTGGGAGGTCTGGCACGGGGTGCACTCAGCCTGGTTAGGCCCAGGGAGGCCAATTGAGGAGCGACTCCAGGTCGCGAAGGCCACATAACTGGCCGGGAGGGATCGGGGTGCTGACCACGTCCCACCCTCCAGTACTGCACCCCACTCATGACTCAGCGACTCAGTAATCCGTGGCCCGCGCAGGGCTCTTGCGCTAAGGGTTATTATTATAGTGTATAACTTTTTATTATAATTACGTATTAATTTTATTTATACATATAGTAATGTATAACATAGGCAAGATCGTTAAACATAATACTTCTAGAGTGTCCTAAAATGTTTGCTTGTTTTGTTTTATATCGACAGGTAACTGAAGAATTAATGTGTCCTCAATATTAAGATGGCGGTGTTAAATTCACGTGAAAGGGGTTTATTTCTAGTGTCAAAGGTATGAATTTTACCATTAAATTTGATTAAGTAATAACCTTTTAATAAGAGAAGGTAATGTGTACTTTAACTCTGCTTGCCTTAAACATTGTCAACTACATTAATTAGTATGAAAGGAACTAGAGTATTGCGCGTAAGGTTATACGTTTGAAGCTCGCGTTCAGAGCAACACCTTCTGAAGTAGCTTTTATCAATTATTTGTTTACGTAATTATTTTTATGTATTTCAATTTGTATTTCATTAACATACTCCATAGTTTTGTTCCTGTTTGGTTAGTGCATTTCCGTACATTTAAAATGCACTGTGTTGTTTTGTATTATTCAGGAATATAGTTGTTTCTGTAGGGAAAAATGTGGACCTGTAGAGAAGTCATGATAAATGCGGAGGTTAAAAGAGAGCACCAGCTAAAATAGCTTTGGGCAACCACGTCTTCATAAGAGTATGAACAAATAAATAAGAAGGTTGCTCCAATAAGGATCTAAAGCTCTAAAGCATTTTATTTCATTTTTTCTTTACTAACGGGAAAATCAGAATATCACGGACACTGAAGAGACCAGACTTTCTAGTATACAACTGATCTAAGCTCTGGCACTTGGGAGATTCAGGGTAGACAGGTGAGTACTTGAAATTTTGAGACAGTTATTTTAGATCCTTTTGGTTCTGTTACATTTAAACGTAATTAGTGTATTTTATTATAAACAAGTAACTAGTGCTCAATTATTTTACATGATATGTTTGTGTCCCAGGTCTGGGAACGAAGCTCAGGTATCACGGTGAAGCAACATTAGGGAAAGTGTTGAAGCCGGGATACGTAGTAAATCTAGATTAGAATCTTACACCTTACAGCGTAGAATATTTCAGCCGACCGAATTGAGGTCACAAGCGGCAGGCCACCACGACACCCCATATAGAACGTCGCCATGTATTTCTTTAACTTCTAAATAAGAAGTAACTTCACTACTAGCCAGTTACGAAATAAGCTAAGGAACCCATAGATAGGACCCTAAGCCTTTAGAGGAGAGTAAAAGGCAGGCGTGGGTAGTAACTTTACCTATAACTCCGGTGGTTTAGCTTGTCTCTAGGACCATAAAACTGGAAGGTCTCTTCCATCACGCCAGTTAGGGGCAGGGGTAGAAGAATGTTTTGCGTGGAGGTCTATTCATACTTGTCTCTCCAGTCTAGCACTGATTGGATAGAAGCAGCCGTGTTTTCTCCCACCTTCCTCATAACAAGAGACACAGAGGGGCGAGTATCCGCGTCTCTTTTCAACATATCTCTTTCTCTTTCTTTAGGCCAGAAACAAGATAAAGTACACAGGGTTATAGAGTTCTCATTGTGACCATAATCGGCACCCTCATTCCGGACGGTCCAGCCCCCACCTCCTAGGCGATTGGCCCGCCTCAACGTTATATCTCCGTGTACCGTCGGGTACTTCGTGGACCATTACAATATCGAAACAAACCTGTACCTCTTTAATAGATATTTCCCTACGTGTCTATTCTCCTTTCTCATGTGTGTGTGTGTGTGTGTGTGTGTGTGTGTGTGTGTGTGTGTGTGTGTGTGTGTGTGTGTGTGTGTGTGTGTGTGTGTGTGTGTGTGTGTGTGTGTGTGTGTGTGTGTGTGTGTGTGTGTGTGTGTGTGTGTGTGTGTGTGTGTGTGTGTGTGTGTGTGTGTGTGTGTGTGTGTGTGTGTGTGTGTGTGTGTGTGTGTGTGTGTGTGTGTGTGTGTGTGTGTGTGTGTGTGTGTGTGTGTGTGTGTGTGTGTGTGTGTGTGTGTGTGTGTGTGTGTGTGTGTGTGTGTGTGTGTGTGTGTGTGTGTGTGTGTGTGTGTGTGTGTGTGTGTGTGTGTGTGTGTGTGTGTGTGTGTGTGTGTGTGTGTGTGTGTGTGTGTGTGTGTGTGTGTGTGTGTGTGTGTGTGTGTGTGTGTGTGTGTGTGTGTGTGTGTGTGTGTGTGTGTGTGTGTGTGTGTGTGTGTGTGTGTGTGTGTGTGTGTGTGTGTGTGTGTGTGTGTGTGTGTGTGTGTGTGTGTGTGTGTGTGTGTGTGTGTGTGTGTGTGTGTGTGTGTGTGTGTGTGTGTGTGTGTGTGTGTGTGTGTGTGTGTGTGTGTGTGTGTGTGTGTGTGTGTGTGTGTGTGTGTGTGTGTGTGTGTGTGTGTGTGTGTGTGTGTGTGTGTGTGTGTGTGTGTGTGTGTGTGTGTGTGTGTGTGTGTGTGTGTGTGTGTGTGTGTGTGTGTGTGTGTGTGTGTGTGTGTGTGTGTGTGTGTGTGTGTGTGTGTGTGTGTGTGTGTGTGTGTGTGTGTGTGTGTGTGTGTGTGTGTGTGTGTGTGTGTGTGTGTGTGTGTGTGTGTGTGTGTGTGTGTGTGTGTGTGTGTGTGTGTGTGTGTGTGTGTGTGTGTGTGTGTGTGTGTGTGTGTGTGTGTGTGTGTGTGTGTGTGTGTGTGTGTGTGTGTGTGTGTGTGTGTGTGTGTGTGTGTGTGTGTGTGTGTGTGTGTGTGTGTGTGTGTGTGTGTGTGTGTGTGTGTGTGTGTGTGTGTGTGTGTGTGTGTGTGTGTGTGTGTGTGTGTGTGTGTGTGTGTGTGTGTGTGTGTGTGTGTGTGTGTGTGTGTGTGTGTGTGTGTGTGTGTGTGTGTGTGTGTGTGTGTGTGTGTGTGTGTGTGTGTGTGTGTGTGTGTGTGTGTGTGTGTGTGTGTGTGTGTGTGTGTGTGTGTGTGTGTGTGTGTGTGTGTGTGTGTGTGTGTGTGTGTGTGTGTGTGTGTGTGTGTGTGTGTGTGTGTGTGTGTGTGTGTGTGTGTGTGTGTGTGTGTGTGTGTGTGTGTGTGTGTGTGTGTGTGTGTGTGTGTGTGTGTGTGTGTGTGTGTGTGTGTGTGTGTGTGTGTGTGTGTGTGTGTGTGTGTGTGTGTGTGTGTGTGTGTGTGTGTGTGTGTGTGTGTGTGTGTGTGTGTGTGTGTGTGTGTGTGTGTGTGTGTGTGTGTGTGTGTGTGTGTGTGTGTGTGTGTGTGTGTGTGTGTGTGTGTGTGTGTGTGTGTGTGTGTGTGTGTGTGTGTGTGTGTGTGTGTGTGTGTGTGTGTGTGTGTGTGTGTGTGTGTGTGTGTGTGTGTGTGTGTGTGTGTGTGTGTGTGTGTGTGTGTGTGTGTGTGTGTGTGTGTGTGTGTGTGTGTGTGTGTGTGTGTGTGTGTGTGTGTGTGTGTGTGTGTGTGTGTGTGTGTGTGTGTGTGTGTGTGTGTGTGTGTGTGTGTGTGTGTGTGTGTGTGTGTGTGTGTGTGTGTGTGTGTGTGTGTGTGTGTGTGTGTGTGTCTTGTCCACTGACGCAATGTTATGTTAAGAGAGAGGATGTTACTTGGCTCAGCCACAAAGTACACGTAACACAAACTATAGCGACGTACGACGTGTTTTGGGAGCTCTGATTAAAGGTCAGGGGTTTAAAATTTGCAAACGAATAGAGCTGCGCTGTACAGTCACGTAAACGATATAAGTGTGTGCTTCAAAAATCACTACTGTTGTTGTTGTTGTAGTATTTAACGCCCGCTTTTACTACTACGGCACCGCAGGCGGTGACACTGATGACACATGGAATGAAGATGGAGCACCGGTGGAATGAGATGGCGGGGGAAACCGGAGCACCCGGAGAAAACCCGCCCTGACGCCGCTTCGTCCACCACGAATACCACATGCGGGTCCCTGGGATAGACCTCGGGCCGCCTAGGTGGTAGGCAAGCGCGCTAACCGCTCGGCCACTGCGCCGCCAAAAAAATCACTACGGAGAGACGACTACACTACCAATACCTGTGTAATGCATTAACATATTTTATTAATTTCTTGTAATCTAGAAACAACAGAAGTACATTATTAATGACATTTCTCAAATCGCTAGCAGCAATATTGTTGCTTTTAAGCCGTCTCTAGGCTTATTATCTGCTGCACTTAGTCGAATACTACTTAGAACTGCTACATAGCACATAGGTACGAAATAAAGCTTGTGCAAAGTTTAATTTCACCGCTGTGTCCTTCAATAGATTGTTTAAACTGTGGACTAATTACTTTATCTGTTCCTTTTCCGCTAGCAATTTAATGTGAGCTTTATGCTTTTGGGTGTTGCAATTTCTATGTAGGTATATGCTTTGGTTCACAAACACGTATTTCTGTGTACACATTATGCATCTAAAACTTTCCCCATTTTCCCTGAAGTACTTAAAGCCCTATTCTTCTTTCAACTGCTTAATTTTAGCCGTTCTCGTCTATGACAATGTTTTCCGTCACATTGTACTACTCTATATTTAAATTTAAGGACATGGTAACTAAAGAGTAACGTGAACCTGTTTCGTTTTGCTGCGACCAATTCAAGACAATTAGTTGCACATATCGTTGTGCACGGCAATGGATTGTACAGATAACACCAGAGTTTTGACGTCACCGTATACTCCGATACCCAGCAACGTATGTATTCCCATTACAGTTGCAAGCAAGATCCGTTCTCCAATTAAGTTGTTTCTGTGAATGTGTTTGTGATTAAGTTTCTTAGTGGATATGTGATTTTTTAGTTGTATATTACCACATTCGTAGTACTACTTTCGACTCCACTGTACTTTTAGAAAATGAATCTTCAGAATAATAAACAGCATATTTAAAGTATTCTGGCGCTATACGTTACTCAGAAAGACGAAAGCTTCTTGTGAGAAAATGTTTAGCCAACGCGTGTGCAGTTCGGCCGCATCCTTATAACCCTTATAATATTTGCACAACACAGACCCTGCCCCCCAGTCCTTTCTGCAGTGTTGCAACCTCTTAGGATGAATGTTTGCAAGAAATGAAACAGAAAAAACTGGAAGTCAGAATTTTGGCAACTGAGACTCCGCATGGAGTCAACATGTGACTGTCACTCCCTTAAAATCAGGGTTGCTATTGGTCTTCAAGGACAGGGATAGACGTTTCTCTTTTCTGACAGTGGATTTATCACAGTCACAAAACTTAATGGTGGCTGATAGCTGACCACTTCATGATCAGATTATCCTCTTTCCTGTTGCGCAAATGCATTTTGTGGGCGCAAATTTTTTCTAGGGCAACTAATGAAAAAATGAAAACATGACGTGTTATCCAGCATATTTGCCAGCAGCAAGTGCAACTAGGTATACTGTACCGAGAGAAAATGTCTACCCAAACATCATTTTTTCATTGCTCTAGTGAAACGTACTTAGGTATCATGGAAGTCTTTTGCCGGGAACTGGCGACAGCTCAAACGGTAGACTGAACGGCAACAGCTACAAGGTAGGGAGGGGATTCTATGACAATCACCCAGGTCAAACCAACTCCAGATAAAATCGCCGTCTCATGTCGACCTTGGCAGTGTGTTTTCATTCACGTAAAGGAAGCGGAAGAGCTACATAACTGTGAAATGTATTGCCTTCACATCCGGATCGCCTCTTCATGCGCTCTCGCTGTTGCTTTTCACCGAACATAGAAAAGCGTTTCTCGGTTGCCTACTCCATGCCCTCTTTTTCAAGAATGCAAAGACCTCTCTGAACTCAAAGAGTTTAAAATTACATAAAGGATATTTTGCTTTTCGAAATATCAAATTTGTTAACTACAATTTTGAGTGTTTGTAAATAATGTTGAAATGTATGCTGTACAGAATATAAGGACCGACTCACAACATATAATTCTATGGATATAAACCGTATATGGTGTGCCACATTCCCATAAAAAATCTGAATTAGCAACCTTAGCATTCGTGCTTGACAATCAGGGTTGCACGACTAAAATATGCAATGTAGAAAACCGTTTTCTACACGTAGAAAACTAGCATTTATTGCTTCTGACAGTCTAAACGTTCAATTACTTCATTTAGAATACAATTCAGAACATCATTACGCAGAATAAGTTATTAATAATGTAACAAATGAGCACAGCAGTTACTACTTATCAATTAATTTGCCTACTAATCGGTTAGCGTAACGCTGAAGCTACACCTACGTCAATGCAGTGCACACTCACAGCAATAGTACTTAACCGTCAAATCGAATCACAACTGAGCCGTCACTAGCGGATCACAACTCACACTGAAGTACACTCGGCACGACTCAACGCTTTCGTAAACGTTCAACTGTTTGACTCGGTGGTCAGCAGCCCCATACATAGGCACCGTACACAATGGGACAGTTTCTAGAAATGGAATATTGTCGAATGCCGGAAAATGAAGGACCTAGAGCCCAGAACTGCAAACAATAGCTATTGTTTCCGGACGGCCTATTGCTCTATCAGGGGATGGCCATTAACGTAGGTAGGTGCTCGCTCGGATCCGTAAACTGGTGCGGATAACTAGCCGCGGGCATCATAACATTTACCCTAATTTGTTACACTTCTTACTTCATATTTCTTATTAAAGACCTTTATCGCTTTTTGGTTTGGAATAAAATCACTTTATTCTCTATTTGAAGTTGCTGCTATTTTCTGATGTGTTTCTAATGGCAAAGAATATTCCTCTTGACACAAAACATTCACATAAGTATTTGATCCCCGTGCAAGCCTGTGCAAGCTTCTATAGGGGGCAAAACTCTTGGGTCTAATGCCGTTGTCCATGAGAGAGATTAGGATTATTTGTGTCAACCTTTCTAGTTTGAAAAAAAAAAAAAAAAAAAAAAAAAAAAAAAAACGTTCTCTGTGATTCGTTCCCTTAAAGTTAAATTAACTGGAAATTAATTAAATTAAATTAACTCATATTCTCTCATGTAATGTTGTTATGCCTCTGAGTACCAGTGCCTCAATAATCTGCCATCACCATACCAGCAAATGCACACATGTGGGGAGTGAGGTAACAGTTGCATTTCTATAAAACAAATTCACTTGTATTAGCCACGAGTAATTAAAGTCTCAAAATACAATGTGTAATATTGTGTAAAATTAAAACATACAACTTCTAGTATACACCTATACAATCTTCTGACGTTACAACATATTATTTATTCTAAAGCATATTTTTTAGCAAGATACAGATATTTCCAGCACCAGGTCTTTACCTACCTTCTAATCATTTTCGCTTTTTAGAAGTTTTGGAAAATTCAAAAGAAAATTCCGGACACCCTCATTTCATTTTAGGTCAATATCTCAAAACTATATGTTCATCATAATAGTTATTATGTACAATACAAAAATTAAGCGCCAATCTTTCGAGTAAAGCGACAGATATGCTGCAGAAATTCCCTGAAAATCACCATGCAAACCAAGTTCTAAGCATGCTTTCTTGGTCTGAATTGAGCCTCAAATATTAAGCTTCATTACTGAATTTTTGTATAATATGCGGTACTTTCTGGATAGGTAAAGGATGGCGAAAGAAATGTCATCCAAAGTGTACGCACATGAAGTTTCACGTGCGTTCTCTTTTGTGACAAAGGTATTTGTTAATGTTTGTTGTTATGTATATTTTAGAAAATAACCTCAAAATGTGCACGACTCTTTCTATTAAGCTACTATTATTCCATAGAGTTCAATAAAATCTCAAAAGATTAAGAAATGTTCTTTAAACTCTAATAAATAATTTATTAAGATTACAATTGCATGCTATTAACAGTCTGTCCCAACAAATCAGCCTTAATTTTCCGCTCATCTCAACAAAATATGATTCTTTTCTCTGAAAATTCTCCTCATACTCGCTCTCACTGGGGCTCTAATGACCTAGCTGTCGACGGGCCCTTAAACCCTAATCACTCACTCACTCACTCGCTCTCACTATCCCTCACTCTCTCCCTCGCTCTTCCATTCCCCTACACAATTTAAACTTTTCTAAGTGTAGTGTTAATCATAAATATGTAACTTTGTTTATTTTGCCTTTATTTTCAGCTTGTGTTATTTAACTCAAACAGATACGCACGTAACTTCACCCACTTACCCTTGTAGAGGCAAAAGCACTTGCGTTCCAAGTTAGAATCAAACTGGCAGTCCTACACGCCACTAATCTCCAAGACATATTTTTCGAGTGTGATTAGCGAATTTGCAATCAGCTGTATTTTGCGAAAAGGATAATATAAGGATGGTCATACAGGTACTACACAATAGCGAACGCACCGAAAAAGAGAGCGGTCTGCGGCTAGATGCTTGGTAGATGGCTGATACTCGGGTTTAAACATTATTTTATAGCATAATATTAACTTCAGTAAAGAAGGAGCCCACAGAAATGCCCCAAGTAAAAACTCGCAGAACGGACATCCCCTCACAGTCAAGAAGTTTCAGGTTCCCGACTAAAAAACACGAGATTAACTTTTGCAAGGCGCAGGAAATCCCCGAAGTTTACGACAGCACCTTTCAACTCTAATCGTCTCTTGCCTGGCAGTTTCACTTAGGTTGAGACCAATGAAGCTCCTGTTCTGTATGCTGTGTATGTTTGCTAGATGTTTTTCATCTAAAAAGTTCCACCTCTAAAATTACGGTGTGACGTTAAACACAAACACACCAGACCACAATCTGACTAGAAATTACCTCTAATGTTTCCGTACCATACTGAAACGAATGGAAATAACATTTGTTACGAGTAAGAGCTATGTCTGTAGCTCTTTCTTACTTCTGTTGTTCTTCTACTAGATAGTCCACTATAGCTCATCTTTAGAAAAGGGAATTTGACCTGGGACAGCGGTATGTTCTTTCCTTTTCTTTTTTTAGTTTCATACGCTAAATTTATCATCTGCTAAAGGGCAAAATCTACACACTGGGTGTATGTGTGTGTGAACAGTAAAGCTTCAAAGCAAATGCCAGAGTTTCTATTTAAGTTCAGTACCTTCGAAAGCAGAATGATTTTCAAGAAACTGCCCTTTGCATAAAAAAGATTAATTTGTATTTTATGAAAACAAAAATCTATTTAAACATCATATATTCAAGATTTTTAAATCACAAAATCTATGTATTGCATTACCGAAAACCGCCTGTGTAGACCTTTTCATTCTGAAGGAGTTTCATATACGTAGTCAACTATAGGAAATAAACAGAAGTTTATTTTTAAAAAAATGTAACTCTTTAGAACAATTTAGTTTGAATAACTTTTTTGTTGCATTGGCCATTTCCAATAGAACCGTTGCTATTAGTTTGAATTTCTGAATCGTTTGTTACTTGTTTAAAGCGGCGTAGCTTTTCAGCTGTTTCTAATGACGTCATGAAGTATGGAATTTTAAACCAAGACCCGCAATTAAACATCTAGCTATCACTTCCGTTTCCTGAATTTCCTTTAAGCAAGGTTTGTCTCAGTTAACCTTAAGTAGAGAAGCAAGCATTGGTGAGAATATCATAGTTTGTAGTAGTTTTAAAAAATAAACAATAACTCAATAGAGAGACTCAAAAGAATGTAGCACACCAGACTCTTTTTCAACTGTTGTCGCCATTCATTTATTTCTCCCAATGAAGAATAACATGGAATTTTACGGCTAGTAAACAGCGACCCACTTTTAAACATATCACTGCTGACTTGGTTCCTGTGTAGAAAATAAAATGTATAATGAAATTGTTTTTTACTAAGTTTGCTTCAATTAACTTGAACTGCATGGAGAAATGAGCGTTCGTAAGAATTTTATATCAGCTATATCAAAACAAACGACAATGGGTAGATAAAATCATGTGAATGTGATACATCATAAGTTTAAAAATAATCTGTGTGTGTGCGGGAAAAGTATAACTAAAAATGTAGGTTACCAAACTTGGTATTTCAGTTCAGCACGTTCCAGAGATCTGACAGGAAGATCCTTAAAAAATACTTCCCGTCTAAAACTGGCCTTTACGTTGAATTCTTTTGGAGTTGTTGACTCCTTCAAAAACAGCTAACGATTTTGATTAAAGTACCATAAATTAAAGGTGTTCATATCATAAGCAAAATTTATATTTTGAACTTTTTGAAAACAGTTAAGTTTTCTTCATTCAGAACGTCGCTTGGTATAACTGGTAAACATAAGAGATGCATAAAAAGCTAAAACAAAAAAGTTGCTCAACTCCGTAAAGCACAGAGTTTATTTCCAACAACCGTTTGTGGCACGTTCCATTTCCAAAATGGACGTTATTATTGATTGAAACTACCCAGTATTTTCGTAAATCTTTGAAGTGGCCATCATTCAGTTGTTTATCGTCAGTTATGTCACGGAAACATTACGAAATGTCAAGTTCAGCATACAGCCTCCACTTTTCAAAATGTCAATGTCCGTATGGTTTCCGTTATCCCCCCTGTACTAACAGCGAAATGTATCATCATGCTCTTTTGTGAACGTTTATCTCGATTCATACAGAGTTTAAGCTTTTGTAAATGTAGCGTGGAGAGGTCACATGAAAATAAACCATTTTCGGCAGAGAAGGTGATGTGAACGTAACACACCAGACCTTACAATTGATTTCATACATTACTCCTAGACGTTTTCATTTCTTAGGATCACTTCATGATTTGCTAGCAATGTCTTTGAGGTGGTAGGTGAGTGGTGAAGACGAAACTCAAGCAGAGGGCATACACTAGCTTGGTCCCAAGAAATGTTGGGGAGTGGTCTGGGCCCAGATCTCCAGTAGGGTACGTATATAAATGAAGAAATAAATATATTTGTATAGTCCATGACTAAACATTATTCAGTTACATGTTTGGCGACAGATGTTGATAATTCACTGTTAAAGGCAAACTGGGAGAAATTTTTCTTTATATGCTCGTAGTATGCGTATAAACGGTTTCACGAGCATAGAAATATGGATTTTGAACATATTGTTATCAGCGCTTTTAAGACTTAGTGCCATAAAGGTATCTCAAATCTTTAACTAATTGTTTGGTGGTGCCTCAATGAATATCAATTCACTGCCTCCTTGCGTTATGTAGGCTACTGTAATAGTGAAAATACTTTCATCAAATCTAACAATCACGCAACTTAATTTGTTACAACCGTCGACTAGAAAAAAATTAATGTTGTTTTAAGAAGTTAACATATATTTTATCAAGCTGACGATTGTCTGTGAGGCAACACGGATAACATTTGCCGAACTTGCAGATGGAAATCTTATTGTGGAACAGTAAATTATGGTTTATCAGCTGCAGCACAATATAGATAAAGGTATTCCTATAATCACCAACTACATCAATGCACCTTCCGATCCATCACTAAGGGTTTGCATTTGCGAGAGTGGGACTATCAGGCTAAACAGGGGCAACACGAATGCTAGACGAATTTGAGGAAATGTTCTGCATAAAATTGCAGGAGATCCTCATACTAGTAAACCGTCCTATCGCACTGCAGTGGGCATCAATCACATTAAAAGTGTGGCATGCCATTCTCGAAGCATTTCTTCCATCAAAAACTGCTGGAAGACACTGCCTTCGAGTACTACTTTGTATCCGGCTTTTGCTGCGCCAACCAGAATTCATTTCATCAATATGTTCACCATCGACTGTTTTAAGCTCAAGAAAGAGCCTCGTGTTGGACTTTGCGTTTTAGGATTGGCGTGGTGCTTTGCATCGGATGCATGGGTTTGAATTACCTGGTAATCCAGTTGATAATCCTTGGCCCCGCACGAGTTCATTCCCTTGCAGTTACCAAAGGAGTAGGCCTAGGAGGGAAAGATCTCTATTTCAGAGTTTGTTTGAATAAGTGATTGTCAGGTAAGAAGTAGGCGACTTCGATTGTTTTCTAATTTATTTCGATTCAAACAGCGGTAAATCGCTTAACGCCCGCTTAAACACTGTGTTCAGTTTGAATCACAAGTGGTTGTGAGACCCCAAATAACTGAATTGTACCGTTTCCAAGGGTCGACTACATCGTTTTGTTGCCGCCTCTGCTGTCAGTCGGTAAAGTTGTGAATAAATCCCATTCCCAGCTACCCACCTCTGTTGAATACTCCCGGAATATTTGGCTGAACACAAATTAATAAGATTAGTGTTCTTAACGTTTGAATTTTATTCCAAATATAACAAATATCGATTAGCAAATTGTTACCCCGTGGACCTAACTAATCATGCGATATGTTGTCCCCCACGCATGGGCACAATCTTACGGCAACCAGACGCGGGTTTGCTCTTCGAGAATTTGGTGTGAGTGTGGTGAAATTTAGGGCAAACTCCTTTTTATTTCATGCTGCAGTGACGCTAGATTTTGCGCCCTTATATCCGATTTCTATTTCTTAGTAAGGCTCCATGAGAACGAAATTATAGAATTTTATAAGTCAGGCTTTCGTCAGACTTCCTTGGGAAACCACGTATCTCACTCTCTCGCATCTCATTCTATTTCTTGACGGTTTAGCGTATTCCCCGAGGAGGCCGTGACTCTTCCTGGAATTCTCCCTCTATCTTTATCCTTGTCTCTCCTCGGAACTCTCTTTCTCTCTCAACTCATCGCGATTTAGCCTATTCCTGTGCTCACTTAATGTGCCTGGTTGGTGGAACTTCTCCCTGCGGCGAGCTCGCTTCTTTCACTAATTACTATGTTCCTTACACATGGCTGACATTTTACAATGCAAGCTATTTGCATTATTTCATTGTATTATATTGCTGTGATTATTGATTCCTATTTTTATAATATTTGTTTTGTTGTGTGTATGTTCTCATACAACTTAATACTATTGTTGGTGATCCACTGTCTAAAAAGTAATGTACTTTTTAGCCAACTCCGCACTTGACAAATTCATTTACTTTCTCAAAACTGTTTTAGGCTATTCCCGCTTTTTGTATAGTAGGATTTAAACATCGACAATCCCGCTGAATATTTCTTTTCACACACACAACACTGGCTTCTGTAACCCTGGTCAACTATGTGGTTAATTTTACCAATTCGTTCACTGGAATGCTCGGATTTGCCCCATTAACTAATGAAACACATGTTAAATAAATTGTTTCTCCTCACTTTTCAATGTTTACCTTTATGATTTTTTTAAACTCTGAACGCTCATTTTAGCCACTGCCGCATTCACACCAACCACAATATTCCTCGCTGTCGTTTTCGTTCACATTCGCGATAACTGGCGAATTTCAGTAAACTGTTTGAGTTTCTGTATTCAGGTAACGTAAATGTAGAACCTATATGGCAATAAAATCATCAAACATGACCATTAGTGCATTTAATACTAACTAATTTAAAGAAAATATGGGACCTATTTTTCACTGTTAGGTTGAGGGTTGCCGTCAGACCAATGAGGGCTGTTACATTGGCTACGCGCTTGGAGCTGTCTCTTACCTTAATTTACTTCAAATACGTTTCTTACTTTGATAATAGCATAGTAATACTTGTTTCTGTTAAAGTGCTTATTCAACAAAGAATTTTCTTCGTCCTGTAGTTCCTTATTACCTTGAGTTTCACTCTGAGTTGTATTTTCACCTAACTGAGCTGAAAGTTGAATTGAATTAGAACCAGTTGTTCCCTAAACTTAATTTTTATATATACAATCTGTGGTCTCTCATTGTAGTTAAAAAATTAGTACCGATTAGTATTTTGACCACAAGATGAAATAACGAAGAAGCCGATGCCGTCTATCTTATTAAATTGATCACTGTGATTTCACACATTATTTGTTAGATCTACCAATTGCTATTACGCAGAACACGTTATTTACAGGCATCGTCTGCAGACGAATTGTATTATATGCTGAACTGATTACAGAATCAGAAGCAAGCCTATTCTTCGACGCCTATGTATATTCTTATTGCTCCATCAGAATCTTTATTTTCTGTGCCTCTAGTACATCATTTGTCCATAATCTCCTTGCATTAGCATACTTTGTAACCACACCCGGAGACAGTACGGTATAACTGAAGTTCTCCAGAGAGACTGGCTCTGCTGCATCTCATCACTTCTGGTGTTAAGTGTGTGCGGTGAACGACATCCCCCTCGGGGTAAGTTGTGCCTAGCATTCACATCACCATGCCTATTTCTTCTCGGTGGTTCATTCAAATATTACCTCTTGTTAACTGATCCCCTTCTATTCCTTCATGAACCATAACCTTCCCTTCTTTCTCTTCCAAGATTTATACAATTTGCCTATGGATTCTGCCTGTTTTGTGCCATATTTATGTGTCGATCATAATTACCACCCACGGCTCCTTCTGCAATTGGTCCTATTAATGACAGAACCGCCATAGACATAGTGTCTGGGGTATCAACATCCTGGTTTACCCTTCTCTAGTCAACAAATTTAGCAATTTGTATTCGTGGACTTACATTGCCTTGCTCGTATTGACGATATTGAGTGGCTGTTAAAAAGTCAAGAACTTGAATTATTGTTTGTGATGTTACTGCGATAGGTGTTTCTAATTCCGCCAGGAAAATGGTGGGCGAATAGGCGAATAGATAAATAAATCGATTTCTTCCAGAAGCGTGTTTGTAGCAGCGGTTTGTTCCTTTTTTTGCAAGCTTCAGAAAGTACTCAACCATTCCTTCCTCTGACTGTAGCACCTGTTATTAATCTGAATCCTGAAGTTATACTGGGTGGAAAAATGCTTGATTAAAGAAACTGTCTGAACTGCATATAGGTTGTGTGGTACCCTAAGGCTAATCTAAACCTACTAAGGGAATGCCTCTTCAATCTTCTTTTCACGACCATTACTTTGCATAATTTCGAAATTCCCTTTAAGGTAAAGTGTGGTTCTAAATCAGTAATATACCGCTTAGAATTGTCAATGCGATTGTCAAAATGCCATGCACAAAATTATTGCTCACATTCTCCGGATCACTATTGTTAATCTGGCATACTGTAGTGAAATTGATTCCAACAGCTCGAGTAGATCTGTCGGTCCTTCACAATTCGAACCCTCCGCGGACATAGCAGGAATCGCGCTTTGGTTTTTGTTAGTTTCGCACAATTTCTTTTGCAAAGTCCCAAGAAGTTCCACCAATTTGCCTGAGAGATCCTTTCAATAATTCACTTCTTGATATTGATTTCGACTTTTCTCTTGTTTTACTATTTCCTTCGTGACAGGTAAAATGGCATTTTATAAATAATGTTGCTTTAACTTCGTCCCCACCCAGTTGTTCTGGAAATCATCACATAACTATTTGTTCGCATTGACATTGCTACAGTATATACTCTAATTTTCTTTTTTACTGCGTGGTGATTCGGAGCCTGACTGTGGGACGTGCAATGTTCCACTCTCCGTCGCACATGTCCTTCTTGATTGTCCGCAATACGGTCGTGAGCGTCAGTCCCTTGCCCTGGGCCTTACACTGTGCTCTGTTTTAGGCAATGACGCAGTAGCTGTCAATACAGCTCTGCGGTTTGTTGCCAATATTGATTTTTGCTAGCAAGTGTAAGCTGCTTTTATCTTGGCGGATATTGCTTTTACTTTGGATGTTATTTCGTTCTTTTACCTTTTAAAGATTTTATCAGTTTTAGGTTTTAGAAAGTTTTTTTTACCAGTCGTTTAACTTTTAACAGTTTTAGCTGTCGGTTTTAGATATTTTAACTTTTTTTTTTTTTTTTTTTTTATTTAGTTATTTTAACTTTCACCTTTTAGTTTTTTAGGGTGAGGTTTATTGTTCGCTTGTTTTATTCTTTGGACTTAGGGCCCTAATGACCTAGCTTTCGACGGGCCCTTAAACAATACTCACTCTTTTTTTACATTCTTAGTTTGGCCATGTGCTACTTGATTTTCACTCTTAATTAAAATAAATTGCTCCTGCAATTTGTAATTTCACACCAAACCTCATTCTGTTTACATATTTAGACCTTAAAGTCCAGTATTTACTTTCTGTTTCTTTCTGTTATACTGGAAGCTTTCCTAACTTTAAATTTAGGTTTATTTCTATGAATATTGTCTACCGATTAAACATCTAATCTATTGCTCTTTTTTCCCCCTCTAACTTTCGCTCTGGCTTCTCTAGCTTCCGATCTACGTCCTCTTTTTTTCTTTGGTAATTTTTTATCCAGGTCCACTAAACTCAGATTTATTGCGTCTTTCTGTTTTTGAAATGTCTGCTCTATTATCTAGAATTGTGACATTTGTTGAGGAAGGCTAGTAACTTTAATATCATCATCATATTACTCCTTAGTAGCTATTCGCTTATCAGTGTAATCCTTGGCTATTTTTCCTATTTATTTTGTTGAGGTTGCCACTCCTTGACTGGTGCTCCATTTTAGTTTTTATTTTACAATTATTTATATCCTTTTATTCCTCAAAATCATTGGCTATAAAACACATTTCGCATACAATTACTGATATAGGAAGATATTCCGTTCTTTTGCTAGTCTATTTGATTCAATGTCGTAGAGAAAAACAAGTATGGGTTGAATTATGTTGCTGCTGCTGCTGCATGTGCTTGCCTTCAGTCATCCAGCTGTCATGCTAGTGGTGTTCTATAGAGCTGGACGTCTTGCAGGCAATTTCTCCTGTTAGCGTGTGCCGACAAACACAGGCACAACACTATGCTTCACCAATCTGCCACAGCTTGCCGTACCTCACAAATGGCTGAACACTTTCACCGCGTAACGCACTCATCCTGACTTTTATGGAGTGTCCGAGAAATTCATTTATGTTTATACTCAGCAGGAAAGAAGTATTGCTTGGTCTTCTTGAGCCCTCTCTCAAAACAATTTCGAATACGTTCGCTGCCACAACACGTGACCTATAATTTCCCTATAACTATGCAATGGAACTTTCTTGTGCCAGATTTATTTAGCAGGTAAATAGCATTTCTTCCGGTTACTACATATCTCGTTCCCAAAGTCTTGGACTTAATGTTAATAGAAAATTCACCGTAACGGAACTTCGATAACAAACCAAATTTATAAATATCACTTTGAACATTCCCTTCCACTGGGTTTTCTTTCATTACTATGGTGCATTCTAAACTTATATTGTACAGATTTTCTTTAATACATCCTCCATAGCCTTTAGTTATAAGTATTCATATCATTGTTATTATTACTGTTTTATATTATATAACGTATTACTTGGACCGTATTGCTTCATCTTCAATAAGTTTTGTACATTTTGTTTTTTTTTTTGTCCATTTTTGTTACAAGCATTTCACCTTACTTTGTAACAATTTTAAGTAATACCTATTTTAGGTGCGACTATTTATGTAAAATACCACGGTTTTCCCTATGCTAATGCCCATGATATACTTAGTGAATATAGGCATCTAAAAGTACAGTAAGCAGAGACTAAAGAGAGCAATTTACCAAAATATGAATCTTGTTTTTTCTGCCATCTTACTAATCGGAATTTCCTTTGTGCGTTGACATACATTTTATAATTATAATACAAATACATTTTAAACGGGTTTATGATACTAATACTTCATTTGCAACTTTGTACTGTGAATTCTGCATCACATTACAGAGAAGAAATCATAATTGACACACAATGTAGTAGAAAGGTAAACTTTGGTCCCCTTTAGGCGAAGTTTTCTGTAAAAACTGGTACTACTGTTAAACACGGCAGCTTCCGTGTACTCAAAGTGTGTGGCTTCCTTCCTTGAAAATTTCCCTGGTTCATTTGCTTTATGTTCCTAGAGCTGGTTTTTCCCTGAGTGACGTTTTCTGTTATAAATTACCCGTTTTCTCAGATACTATTGCAGACAAAATTAAGGATCATCAAAACGACACCTGAGTGCTTTTGTTGGTGTAGTTTGGTTTTAGGAAGAAGTAGTTCGGTTATGTTTTAAGAAAAAGCACTTGTTGATAAACTGTGTACAATATATAGGTAATAGAGGATATCATCCCTTCTTACTTAATAAACAAGCTTATTGGATAAAAGTAAATTAGTGAACTTAGAAGGCACGCATCTACATGGTGTAAAAACCCCAGCGCAACAGCCCATTAAGGGCAAGGCTTGCCGCCCAGCCGCTGCGTCTCCCCCCGCTGCCCACTACAGGCGTCATTGGTGGGGTGCAGTACTAGAAGATGGGACGTGGTCAGCGCCCCCCGAGCTCCCCCGGCCAGTTGTGCCGCCTTCTCGACCTGGGGCCACTACTTCTCCATCAAATACCTCCTCAATTGGCTCCCCGGGATCTAATGAGGCTCAGTGCACCCCGTTCCAGACCTCCCAGCGGGGAGAAAATCCCCATACTGGTACCAGGGATCCAACCCGGGTCCTTCACGCCAGAGGCAACCCCGCTACCAACTGCACTACGGAGGTGGTCACATGGTGTAAAAGTTACTCTAAAATATTTAATAAGGGATATGGGTAATTAATTTAGCAGCTTTAACATTTGTTGGATAGGCCTTTCAATCTCCCCTAAACTTTTATAGACAATTGGTCACCAAAACGAACCTGTTGCATTGTTCAACATGGTACCGTTAACGTTATTTCCATTAACCTTCGTTCTTGCACTCAATGACTTCTAATGACATTTGAGGCGGTCGTAAATTTAATTTAAGGTTGGTTGTCCAAAAAGAAAAGGAAAAACAAGGAAGTCGGGAGCTTAAATTTGAGAACGGTAGTTTATGTAGATTGCATACCACTATGCTATACGGCGAACGATACCCAAGGATATTTCACATTTTCGAAAGGTATTTAAATGACCTACATATATGTGGGAAAAGAAACATAACTACATGTAAAACACGTTATATAGTTTCATTTTATGTCCAGAAGTAGGATAAATCCCGACCTAACGTCTGAACCAAGTTTTCTTAAGGAATTTTATTTGGACAGATTGGAGCTGGGTACCATATACTGGATAAACACTCAGAGGCCGGGATCTGCGCTGTTCCACGGTTGGTCTAACACAAAGAAACCGATCGGTGTGGTTGTCAGCCAGGAACGTTTCATGCTCCAGCAGCGAAACAAGTTTCTCCACTCAATGGGAGGGACTGGGTTCGAGATCACCCCCATTGTTCGTATGTCGCTCGCAGGTTAAGTCTGCGTGTTCAGTTTGTTTTACTGTTGATTTAGCACATAATGGTTGTGCCAATACGTACACTAACGCGCATAAAAGGTGACATATTCTCCTAGATGGCAATAGTGTTTTTCTTGCGTTAGGTATTCAATCTTAAACCACACCCAGCATTAGTTCTCTATAAGATTGGCCCGGAAAAGGGTCAGATACAGGAAAACGAGCCAGATCATACTTCTGCCTTCTAGTTTTCCAAACTAGGCCCTAAGGCTTGTCCCGGGCCCGTGCAGAACTCAAATGCACAATTGTGTATCTACTGCTTTGTTTGAAGATAAAGCAACATTTAAGAAATAATAATCACTCTTACTATATCACCAAAATATTTAATTGTACATCCCTTGTACATCCCTGTTTGCTCACCTCTATATTATCGAAAATATTTTGTTCTGTATCACACGCTTTACGTTACCTAAAGATGGCAGCAGCAGGCAGTATCGAATATAAGTTTTTCGATTTAATTACGTGATTACTTCCTTATTTTGTTTCTCGTGTACCCATGGAAATGCTGCAATATTTTGAACTACCAAGAAATCTTTAAACGTAAGTTGTTCTATATTTTGAACGTGAACTGATTGCGGAACAAACGTTAAAGATAATATGGTATTAGATTCTGTGTTTGCTTTTGATCTATAGTCTTTGTACATTGTTAGCCTTGCACCATCTTCCAAATGTTCGTTTCCATGGCTGCCAAATGTGCCTTCTTGATTACAAACTTAGCTTTTTAGAGTCCAATAGTGAACAGAAGGTACAGTAATACTTGTATTAAATAATTGTGTGCTTTAGGGGTTTCAGTGTAAACAGCTAAGATTCACGCAAACAATGGGTTTTCATAACCTAATAGAACAAACAATTAACTTTACTGAGCTTATATTCAGAATGCTACATCCGCCAGAGAGAGAGAGAGAGAGAGAGAGAGAGAGAGAGAGAGTTTTGTTAAAAATTTTACGCAAAACCTGTGTGTTGTAGAAACTCTAAGAAAGCAAGGCATGAGACTATTAAAGTAATACAAGTATTTTAATGTTTCTTTGTTCATTTTAACTAACTGTTCTTAAAAAGAATAGGCAGGCATGTGTTAAGGCAATACGCACTTACTAGGCAACAATATTTGCCTAAACCTTTGATAAAGTGGCGTAATAATTGATTTTGGAAGAAATCGTTCATGGAAAGCAGAGATTGTTTAAAACAAGGATAAAAATCGTAACTTTTATTCGACTCTCATTTAATATACCTAAGGGCATCTTTATAAGAATAGGTTTATTAATTTGGTACAATTCCTGTATTAATACACAATATCCTAATAACACTGTATCTGAGGTTAAACTTTCATGGTTGAAATTTAGAACAAAATATGTGAAATCTGGAAATATGTCTTTTTATGAAATCCAGACCACAAGTATACGACAATATCGAATTTAAATTCGCACTATGAGATTAACAAAAAGCATGCCTGTGAACCAGTTGCGCCCGCCTCGGTAGCGTGAAGGTTAGCACGTCTGCCTCACGTTCAAGAGGTCGCGAGTTCGAATCTCGCTTAGGGTAAGTTATTCGGGTAAGGTTTTTTTTCCGAGGTTTTCCCTACCCAGAGAAGACGAATGTCAGGTAACTTAAAGCTCCATGGACCTCGGGCTCATTTGAGCATCATTTCACCCATTTCATTTCATTCATTCGTCCGATATGACACAATGTTGGAGGACGTTAATTAAAAAAAAAATTTAACCAGTTGCCCTAGATATAAATCAGAAGCAAAGAAAAAGTTACATAAATGAGTAACATATGAACATATGGTTTGTACTTAAAGCTTTACATTATTAAACTAGGGACAATTTGCAATGCCATTATTTAGAATAATTATCCGAACAGAACCGTTCCAAGAATAAACATCGGTCCAGTTATGTTCCAAAGTAAGCCGTTTCTAAATTTGCACAAACACGATTCTTTGAGTATTTGTATAATGGAATTAAAAAGAAAGGCTCTGATTGTAGAGAGTGCTTTGCATTATAATAGCTAAGGACTGCGCAAGCATCTATAGAAATCTATAGAAATCTATAGAAATGAACTGAATCCTTGGAGGTAGGTGTCGGCAATAACTGTGTATGTCATTGGCTATCATAGAACCTGGTGAATGAATATAGGTGAAGTTACAAACTATCCACTGGCAACATACCTCATTAACACCATCCAGACATCTTTATGTTGTCATTAATCATCTTTTAACAGCGATTTTTCTGGCAATTGTAAAAACAGTTTCGTCAACTGTTTCGAACCCTATGAGGTATAACTGCCACACAAAAGAAACGAATGAAAGCACAAAGTAGAGGAAGCTGTTTTAAAGGCGTGACTCAACTGGCACATTGTTTCCCGGCGAGAAGATCTGTTTTATCAGTAAGGGCCCATTTGCTTGGATATGAGTATCCTTCGTTATTCTCAGTATTGTGGAATATTGTAGCTTATTGCCCTCTTTTATGTGAGTTTCAAAATCTGAAAGCTTTCGATGTATAAGAGAATTACTTTTTCTTATTATCCGTTTACTTTCCATAACAACACTATGTCAATTATTTAAAAACATCTTGATATTTTCTTAGTGATTAGTAAAACGTTAGCCTTCTATACTTGCAATGTATGCAAATAAAACGCTTTCTCCAGTAAAAAGTGCCTTCGAGATGGGATAGATATCGTAATATTAATTATCACACTAGGAATGTAAAAAGTGATATGTTATGTAGTCTTGATGTAACTCTTGAATATTGTCTACGTATGTTCGTACTTTCTACAAGCTTCTGCTCTCATTTTCATTTTGGCAACCGTGCTTACAATTCTCTGAGCATTGGTTGCCAGCGATGGTGATTCACTTCTGTTCCGAAATCTGCACCCCACTCATGACGCCCGTAGCGGGCACGCAGCGGCCGGGCGGTAAGCTTTGGTCCGCGAAGGACTGTTGCGCTAAGGGTTATTATTATATTATTATATAATCAATGTGGAAGTTATTTTTCGGAAATACGATACAGCGAGAAGTGTTCAAAATGCTTCTGCTCCTGCACCTTGATCTGTTAACCACATTTTAATGTGTCTCGAAAGTTCAATTCAATGTGACTCAAAATAAAAAAATACACTAAAATGCAACGTAAAGGTCAAATATTATACAATTTATTTGCCTTTTTTTCTAATGAAAGTGTAAAAAGCGCAGCCCCTTAAAGGGATTCTTAATCGTTAACACTCCAATGTTGAGTTTACTGACTTCTAACAGGATTTTCTCAGAAACTATTTAAGATATGGGACTGAAATTTGATGGATATAGATGCGTGCTTTTACTGATCTACTGGCTGATCAGCAAGAGCGGAACAGGTTTCAGGGCTCTCAGCCGGCCGGCGGTGAAGCTCGTGGCTTCAGTGCGAGTTGAATTTTTGTTAGTTGACGCAATACGCTGCATCTATACTTCCGTAAAGAAACTCACGATCTAACCCCTGCAATTTTTATAAGTGGGGATTAAAAGTGAAAGTTTAGAAAATAAATCCGCATACCTTAGATGCACTTAAAATGGCATTAATCAAGAAACTGCTATTATTTTTGTAAGGTAACATCAGCGTGTAATGGAAAATTCTCTAAGCAGGTGCCAGAATCGAAGGGAGGTTCTTCCGACATCTCCTAGCTTGTTGTGTACGAGTATATTAATTTTTAGGCGTTTTAAGTTTTGTCTGTTTGTTAGAAACAACTTACGCGACAAACTAGTATACTTACTGTGGCGCACATAGCAAGCAGCATCGTGGGCCGGCTGAAAGCCGGGAAATCTGTTCTGCTGTTTGCTGATCAACAAGCACTTTTACATAAGAATATAGTACTTTATTCAGGAAGTGAGGATTTGTATCCTAATTGTACAATTACATTCAGGTTTTCTGGCACTGATTTTTAAAAATTAACACACATTTTATGAATATAAAAGTAGATCAAAAGCATTCAGCTGTCGCTTCACCACCCCAAAATATAATTTAGTTATAGTCAATAGATTCTCAGAAAAGAGTTCATTTATATGAGATACTGTCACTCGTAGAAAAAGGGAGGGAAAAGCTCGTATATATTTGCAAATAACGACACCACAAGGCACAGATCTGCCCTGTTTAGCAGTGGTGCCAATCTGTGGAACAACAATTTCAAGGTGAACTGAAATATACCTCTCTCAATGAGCCTAACAATTATGCCCTTTTTTCCGTGAAGTGGTGAAGAATTCGGAGTACCCAATTAAGTAATGAACTGCAAGGGTATTTTATTTCACAAGTTTGTGTGAATAACAACAGACAAAAGCATAATCATAGCCATTTCTCCGTCTCTACAATTACTGCTGTAAATGTTGATCATAATGTTCCAGACACAGAGTGCCCCGATGGATCCTTTGCCAACTCGTGTTCGGTGTATCTTGGCTCATCTAGCACATATCAAATTAAAGAGGAACTTCCAGTTCATAAGATGGAGAACGTATTCAAAATATCATTTTTGCCAAATTTCGTTTATCTCTCCTAGCACTGTTTAGAACAAAAAACGTGAAAACGCGAATAAGAGGAATAAATATTCATATCATTTCTCACAGATCGTCTCCCACGTTTCCATAAATGAAACCTTCCACTCTTTCCTTTGCCTCTTTCCATTAGCATTTCAAATGAAAAATTGTGCTGTGTTTCCTTCCAAAGTAAACCACCAAAACCAAAATGGCTACAGTAGGTATTCATTAAAGCAAGTTTTATAAATAACAAAACCTATAAGAGCATCAATAAACTTTTGGTTTGTTAATTTTTACAGTACCTTATAATATGGTGTATACTTCAGTTTTTTCTACATTATACGCCAGGGATCGGCAACTGGTGCTTAGAGAGCGCAGATTGCTCACGATCTTTACTGGTAACTATGTTTAGTAGGTAAACAAACAATGAAGGTCGCGCGAGTCACCCAAGCCTGTTATACGCTATTTTAATTTCCTTTTTGAGGAAAGTAATCAGGACGGCATGGATCTTTCTTGGAAGTGCTGTTTATTGTTTAACGTAAGTATTTTGGCAAATGTCTTAAGCTAATGAGCGCCAGAAAGCACACAATATACACGCACATCATTACGCTAAATATCCAAATGCACGTGAAACTTTACGATTGGACTTTTACTTCAGGGTTGCCCATTATGTGCATTTAAAATAATGTATTTACTATGGGTAGAGAAGTACCACAAATTTGTATACAATATAGAAATGTTTCAAAATCAGAATTTTCTCTAATTAAAATATCATGACTACACTCTAGGTGTTTTATTCAGCAGTACACTGTAGATTTAAAGGACTCTAAGTATAAGGTGCGTTCAAAAAGAAACGAGCTGGAGACATAATTGCAGAAACCTGTACCTGTATGTTAGAAGTATTGGTCTTGGCTGTTGAGACACTTGTCCCACTATGACACAAGACGGTGAATGGCTGTCTCATTAAAGTCCCGGGGCTGCAACGTGAGCCAGTTCCACACGTACAGCTAGACGTCGTCATCCGAGGTGAACCGTTTGCCCCTCAGAGCCATTTTAAGGGGACCAAAAATGGTGTAATGACAGGGATAGAGGTCTGGACTGTATGGAGGGTGGCCAAGAGCCTCCCATTTGAATTTCTGCAGGAGTGCCGCGACTGTGTTGGCCGTATGAGGCTTTGCACTGTCGTGGAGCAGAATGACCCCACGGGTGAGATTGCATGGTCGTTTTGATTTGATCGCTTGGCGAAGGCTGGTCAAGGATTGCAAGTAACGCTGGGCATTCACTGTTGTCCCACGATGCAGGAAGTGTATCAGAAGGGGGCCATCTTGGTCAAAGAAGGACGTCAGCATAACATATCCTGCACTTGTGTGGATGGCCTTGGCTTTTTTGGTGGTGGTGACCCTGGATGCTTCCACTGGAGACTTTGTCGTTTTGATTCTGGTTCACAGTGATGACACAATGACTCATCTCCAGCCACCACTCGTGCCAGGAGCTCATTCCCTTCCCTAGCATAGCGCTGCAGATGACCAAGACAGTGGACCATTCGACATGCTTCCTGGTGTGGTTGAAGACTGTGGGGCACCCATTGGGCAAACACTTCACTCAAGAGCAGTCCTTCCTTCATGATGGTTGGACGATTGATGCATGCTGCTGCTAGCTTTGTATAGTCACGTGACGTGCACGCGTACCCTCTAGCGACGGGCTGTGAACTTCCACGCTCTAGTCGGAACAACACTTCGTTACACACGCCACGATATTACCATCCTGTCACCGGTTTACGCATACCAGACTCCGGCTCGTTTCTTTTTGAACGCCCCTTATAGAGCGGGAACGGCACATAAATCGCAAAATTATAATAATCGCGTTATGGAAAAAGTCTTATCGTCATACAATGAAAGAAGAGCGGGCCATATCTATGTAAGAAAAAGCCTATCGATGAATTTAAGGTAACTGAAAAGGAAAAGTGTCAATATAATTTTTAAAAGCGGTCTTCAATATTGGTAAACAAAAGTTAATACGCACGTTAGAAGCGAACAATGTGGAATCTTGCTCATGTCGCCAATTTCAGTGCCTGTAATTTTAGTATCATGTTTCACCTAGACTTTGCAGGCGACCTTTTACATTAAGGTTATATGAACTTTGCACACAGGTCTGGTGGTAATTTGCTCTTATTGTAAATACTAACATATTTCTGGCATTGTAAACTTGTTTATGGCTACATGCTTTGTAATCTCTCAAGTGTTAGATTATACTTTCCGAGTTTTTATTTTGATACTGCTTCTTCTATTCAAAATGCTCGGTGCAACTTTAACGGGCTTCAAAGACTGTAGTTTTACTACGCAATATTTCGTTCTAACAATGTTGCATTCATAGTATTTTATGTTTTCTTAACCTATTAGCCCTTCTAACAATACGTTTCACTTGCCCTTTTCTCCCTTTGAAGCCTTTGCATGTATCTATTTATTTGAAATGCTCTTTTCAACGTAACTGGGCTCCATGTTGGCGTATTGACTTCTTATATACGTAACAAATGTTCTGAGTTTTATGACAGCTACTTCATCGCAGTTCCTTTAAATGCCTATGTATGCCTTTTCGGTCACTAAAGACGAGCAACACATTAGTTTTTACAAGGTTTCTTTGAAGTAAAACTCAGTGTAATTTAACTGAACATAGTTATAACTCTTTATGAAATAATGTAAAAGAATTTACACTCCAAAGCAATTAATATTATAGCCGGAAAGATTTAAAAATAAACATTAAATAACTGTTTGACTCGAGTTTTTAAACCTTTAAGTAGTTTAACCTTTCACATATACACCGTGGTGAAATTATTAAACTACATGAAAGAATTATTTAAAAATGTAATTCGCTCATTAATCCCTTAAGTGCGTAAATATCATATAATGTATTATTTTTAACGCTTTCAGCTACAGTTGGTGTGTGATAATGGCTGTACGTGCATTTGTTGCATTTCGTGCCCGGTGCTTGTTTCCCATTAAATATTTTATAAAAAGCAGCAAAAACTGCCGTGTGCTTAGCGCACCCTGTACTATATTGATCCTTTTAATTCTTTATTAATGCTTTTATTCGCGGCTAATTTGTCCGGCCATCATCATCATTTCTGTTACTGAAAGGGAGTGTTATAGTAAAATATTGCGCTCTAACGACCGTCATTAGCAGCAAACAATCTATAAAAAGTTTCGCTTTCAAAAGGCATCCACTGATTCGTAACAAAAACCATTCGCCGCTTAGAAAATAAATTTAATTAATACTAAAATCTGATAAATGGTGTGGAATGGCTAATTTGCCAAACAGTAATGAACACTATTTGTGGTAATATCCAATATTTAGAGGGTTGCCTTTGCTTCTATAGGTGACGTTAACTTACCATCATTCTCAAATCTCGACAACGTATATTTTTATTTAAGCAACAATAAAAAGTTTACAGAATCTATTCACCCACTTCCTTCCGATGCAGGACTAACCAGAAATCGGAAAGAGTTTCGTACTTTTCAAATAAGCTCAAAAGAAACAGTTATTATAAAATAAATAAGCGTAGTCATATTTAGAATATCTCAGAAACTGTATTTCAGTACAATATTATTATATTTCGACCGCCTCCGTAGCGCTGTTGGTAGCGCGCTTGCCTCTGGCGCAGAGGACCGAGTTCGATCCCTGGTACCAACATGGGGATTTTCCCCCCGCTGGGAGATCTGGAACGGGGTGCACTCAGCCTCGTAAGTCCCGGGGGGGACCAACTGAGGAGCTACTTGATGGAGAAGTACTGGCCCCAGATTGCGAAGGCCGCATACCTGGTCGGGAGGGATCGGGGCACTGACCAAGTCCCATTCTCCAGAACTGCACCCCACAATGACGCCTGTAGTGGGCAGAGGTGGGGGACGCAGCGGCCGGGCGGCAAGCCTTGGCCCTTCATGGGCTGTTACGTTAGGGGGTTTTATTACTATATTTCGTTTTATTTAGTAGAGGTTTTTGCGAGATAAACGAGCTTGCATTTTGCCTCTATTATAGTTATAAATTACGTCTGCTAAGAAGCAATTTCTACAGAAACTCGGACATTACGACACAGCGAGGAAAAATGTTGAAAACATTGGAAATGTAGTAATGGAGAACAATGGGACGTGTAACATGGAGAAATGAAACAATTAATGAAGGAAGATTGGTTGAAGGAAGAACAACCCTGTGTTTCATCAGCACGAAGGAATGAAACTGGCTGTGACATTGAGAATAAACTGCTTGCTAAGGGATCACTCGAAGGAATGGTAAAAGGGAAAATGCCTCCCAGATGGAGCTTTGAGATAAGTGGTTAATATGTGCAAGAAAAGAGGAAGTGAAAAACAGGCAAGTATGGAGGAAGATCCGCCTTCTGGCAGAAAAGTATCATTCACTGATTGATTCAACATGGAGTTTATTAAATTTTTATACACTATCAAACTTGTTCAGTCATGTGCTCATTTGGAAGCGCTGTTCAAAATGTACTGCTATGTGAGTATCTCACTTTTTTTTATAACGCAAAAGGTAAATCTGTTCCCTTTGAGAGGTCTACTTACCAAGCGGGAGACCCAGGTTCGATTCCCGGTGCCGGCATGGGGATATTCTCCTGCTGGGAGACCTGGTTCGAGATGCAGTCAGTCTCGTTAGGTCCCTGAGGGGCCAATTGAGGAGCTACTTGATTGAAAAGTAGTGGTCCTGACTGCGTAGACCGCATAAGCGGCCGGGAAGGATTGGAGCGCTAACCACGTACCACCCTCCGGTGGCGCACTCCATTCATGACGCCTGTGGTGGGCAGAGGTGGGGGCGCAGCGGCTGGGCGGTAGGCCTTGGCTCGGAATGGGCTGTTCTGCCTTGGGTTATTATTAATGACTGAGGAGACGAGGCTGTTGAGGCGTCGTGGTCAGCGATATTTGACCTATAATGCCCAAGTATTCAGGGGCTACACCGCGCTATACAGCACCAGATTTGCTACATACTGGCACGAGAATTCCTAACGTGGTTTGGAATACTGCGACACCTCTCAGTCTGGAAGCAACAAAGGAGTCGATAAAAGCCTAGTTTCAAACTTCGTCTATTGTCGGAGATTTGACGAACAAAACAGAAGTGTTAGTGCACTCTATCACTGACTTAAGTTTTAGGACGAACTTTAAGTCAACTTAAGTCACAATCGGCAGCGGTACATCATACAGTAATGTTTAGAAGCTTTAGTCTTACAGTCCCAAAAAGGCGAAGACATCTTATTTGGTAAAAATTAGAACACATCTTTTACATTTGTTCAGATTATGGAACTCTTGTCACAAATCTTTACGAAGATCCTATCATTTGTAAATGATTATTAAACGGCTAAACGCGTAACTTGTTTACATAATTTGTGAGGAATAAAGCAACCGGTTACTGATGTCTCAGTAATCTAGAAGCCTTATGTGCTATACCTTCAGCTTAAAATATTAATCCAAGAATACCAATATTGAGCATTAATGGCGGTATTGTTTAGCTCAAAAGTGAACTGTCATTTGTTCCTACTAGGTACTTGTTACTATATAGAAAATAATAATCTTCTTTATCTGATTCCCCTCCCCTTATGTAGGGCTTACACCCCCTAGGACTTACAAGCCAGTGCCTAGAGTCAGACGCCTATTGGGGAGCATAGGAACCTATGGACCAGGGAGCGGGTGGTCAGCCCAGCATCAGGTATGAAAGTGAGGAACAGGATGAGACGAAATGCAGCCGAGATGGATGAATGGAAAAGTGATTACGGAGCAGTTGATGGAATGAATGGCGGGGAAACCGGACTACATAGAAAATCACTGTAGTTTTATTCATACCACTAACCTTGACGCGGCTGAAGGAAAACATTTACTACGTTTCTATGAAGAGTTGAACTCGATTTGAGTCCATTTTCATTTCCGCGTTTCCATGTTGAATTCAATCCGGAAATTAGATCAAACAACATTCATGCAATGAGATTTCGATCCCATCCCACTAAATAAGCAGATCAGATCCCGTGGTTAAGCTTCGTTTGAATCCGCGTTTCTATGTGATATTCAATCCAGAAAAGGAACACAATGCGAGTTGAATTCGCCATGGAAACGTAGTAATCGTTCCGTCTCATCCATTGCTCTCTCTCTCTCTCTCTATCTCTCTCTATCTCTCTCTCTCTCTCTCTCTATCAGAATTATCTTAAGTTTAAATAAGGACAGCTTCAGGAAATCAGCAACATTTTAATAAAAATATAGTGAACTATAAACTTAAGTTCGTATATAAAACTTACTGATTAATAGAGGAGTTCGTGATAAAAGCTATAGTTTAAAAACTAAAACTTGATATGAGTGTTACTCAGTTACATGCAGCACACACGCTACATGATGCCTTATATGTATTTTACTCCCTTATTTATTTACAGCTACTTGCAAAATGACAACATTTTAGTGCATTAAATATTAATTTTGGTTGTTTATTGTAGAAGATAGTTGCAAGAAGGCATCAATCCTACTCCATATTCAGCAAACGAGATTGGCCTTACATGTCGCAACAGTTGTAACGAAATCTGGAATCATTGAAGTGCCAGATTTCTTGCTAAAATATACTCCATTTCTTTAACACACACACCCCCCCCCCTCCCCCCCCAAAAAAAAAAAAAAAAAAAAAAAAAAAAAAAAACGGCATTTGTAAAAAGCACAGCTTATGGTCACTAAAGGAAGAGATGGAATAGAAGTACTTTGTACCTTAACAAATTCACACTAGCGTAACTTTAATTTTAAATGTGGCAATTAACTGGATACTTCAACAATAATTAATAAAAATGAATTGACTCAAATCAAGCGTGTTATATATTTGCTGTAACTTAGAATTTTCTAGGAAATGACGCTCTGTTGTATTATTAACATTTTTGTTTCCTTATCTCACAGATAACTCTGGAACAGAACAGTCAAATTGGTTACAGGATGTTAGGAAGAAAATCAATGTGTCAACTTAAGAAAATGCTTCTTTCTTTGCTATTCCTGGAGTAATTATTGGGGTTTCTTATTTAGTAATTTTCTCCTGGATAACTGTGTTTAAATTGCTAGGAATGTAAACTAAAAACTCCTGCTACTACTGCAAATGAAATGGAATGGACGGGAGATGCACGAAAAGATCAGATGAGGCGAGGTGATGGAGGGTACACGCACCACAGTTTCAGTAACACTGACCTAGACCAAGCGCTGCATACTTTGCTTCCCCTCCTGCTCCGAAACCTTCCGGCGCCCCTACTCTCTTGTCTTGGATAATGAAATACACCGCGTTTCCCCCATCTCAGTCAATGGGTATGCCACAAGCGTGCTTTAAATTAAACCCTATTGCTGCCTCTATAAGTGGCTATGCCACTAGCTACGCCTTAGGCGCAATGCAATCCGCACGTAGTGCCCATTACGACCTCATCATTCTGCTGGAGCAGTTTCTCAACAGCGTAACGGTCAAGTGGATATGCTGGAAAATCAGCAACTGAGGCGAGGCGAGGCCAGGCGAGCCAATAGAATAGTGAGCAAACGTTTCGGAGTGTTCTAACCTTGCTAAAAAGTTCAATTGACTGGGAAAAAAGTAACAACTGTCGCGAGAAGCATCAACGTCATACATACACATTACATCGAATACTTCACAGAGCGCTTAAGTATAGCTTGCTTTTACGGAACGCCTGCCTTAGAGACAGCCCAAATACTGGTCTCCTTCCTCGTGCATGGGTACAAATAAATGTATTGATCAACTGGGGTATATCTTTAAACCCAACATCAGAAACCAGCAAGCTGCCAAAACGGCCACACATACTAATAATATATTTTCTTCAAATAAACAGAAATAAACATTCTGATTTTTTTTTTATAAGATATAATATTCGTGCTCATAAATAATAATCCGTGGTTGCATTCTTTGTTCGTTATTTTTTAAATAAAATGAATATAGTTCATTATATATCTACTGAATAATATAATTTATTTATAATTTATTATATATTTACTGGCGTTTCTTGTGATCACTGTCAAGAGCAACTAGAGTGGACCACCAAAGAAATTTTGACATCAGAGAAAACCTTGAAGTACTAAGTTTGACTGAGTAGACAAAAAATGCCAACGAGAATGGAAAGAACTAGACTCCCAAAATTGGCATTTGATTACGCTCCAACTGGTCACAGGGACCAAGAAAGACCAAACCAGCGGTGGAAAGACCAAGACCATCTTCTCTAGGTTTATCGTTACAGATCACATGGTCTAAAACGAACTTGTTAATGATATGTTTACTGCTATCGACGGACATACGTGCAAGGAGATATAGTAATTAAAACTATATACACCTAAATGGAATTAACTCTACGTGTCTGAACTAGATAAATAACACCATGCGTTGAACTAATCTAGCTAGTAATGAGTTAAGTTGAAACATTACAAGTTATTAAATGTATTAACTATTCTGGATTACTACTTAAAATGTTGTGACGCCAGCCGACTGCAGCGCCAACAGCAAAGGCTTGGGGCCGTGCTGCCATACCACTGGCGATGTGTGCCCAAAAGGAAGGCACTCAAAGTCAAGCTACCCCACACCACCCACGCGAGCAAACACATGGCAACAATCAGAGCGGCAGAACCAAAAGGGATTTTCGAGATTACCCGCGAAGTGTCCGGCGGATGGCGTATTTGCAGAAATTCCAGAAAAGTTGAAGTTTGAGATAGGTCCGTGTTACGCCATTCTCACTATATAAGAAGGCGCGGCGACGAGAGAAGTAAATTAGTAGTAGTTTTTGAGAAAAAAGCGACTTGTGAGTGTTCAACGAGATGGCTGTTAAGTGTATCGTCATTGTGAGAGAAGTGTTTGTGAGACAGAGAAGAACTGAAAGACAACAGAATGTGTGTCAAGGTGTTAACGGCAATAAAAGAGAACTGTGTTGTTGTGCATTCAGTTAGACGAAATAAAGTACAGAAAAAAATAATTGCACTGTTCTGTTAATATTATAAATGTTATTCACTTTCCGTAGCTGAGAACAGTAGGCACAGTGATTATAATAGATAATATGACCCACATTGATTTTGTTTCGGAGGACAAAACAGCAGCAGTTCCTTTGTGCTAGGAGCACCTCCGTGGCGCAGTGGTAGCGTGTCAGCCACTGGCGCGAAGAGCCTGCCTTCGACCTCCTGTACCAGCGTGGGGATTTTTCCCCGCTGAGACACCTGGTCCGGGGTGCACTCAGCCTTGTGATATCAACTGAGTAATTACTCTGTTGGAAAAGTGAAGTAGTTGTCTCGCTGTCTCCCTGATCTCGGCTGCGGCTGGAGGACACAGCGACCGGGTGGTAATGGTCCCTCTGTATAGAGGACACGCCCTAGGGATTATTGGTGTTCGAATAGGCTTAATTCTCACACAACTTCCTGCAAGTACATCTTTAGAACGCAGGATTGAGAGAAAGTGTGATGTTCTTGCACTAGAATGAATGCTTTTTGTATCTAAATTTGAAATTGCGGTGTGATATTAAATACAAGAAACTAGAGCGTAGCTCAAAATGTGTTTTTAAGGTCTATCAATTATTAAGACTTGTGACATATATGTTGTGCCAGGTATGGATACAAGTTTATTTGGTGCCCGATAATTACATATAAATAAAACTGAAATGTAAAGAATACCAATTATAAGTAGTGTAGAGTTTTATTTGTTATAATTATACAGACAGATTTTTAAGCCTCTTTTATAAATGTGTTCCATTAGTTTAAAATACTCATTAGCGTATAGTCCAAGGCTTCAATCATCGCCGCTTTTTAAAAATAAGTTTGACAGTAGAACCAGGACGCTCACAGACGCCCCCCCCCCCCCGCGCGGCAAAAAAGAGAGAAACAGGAGCTAAAGCTGTGCATTTGTTCGCTTATTTACTCCTTTTGCTTTATTTAACTTTCTCCTACATATTCCCCTTTTGTGCATTTGCTCCTGTTTCACCGCCTTTTCCCTACAGTTGATCACAAAGAAGAGAAGAAAAAAGAACTGCTGCATCTAACAGTCGACTGAACTGGATGTACTTAAGCACCTAAGTGCTAAATATGAAATTTTGTGCTGTGTCATTCATTGAAACGGTTACATTTGGTACACATAACCAATTTAGCATTATCTAAACGTGCATACGCAGATGTACAGATAGCCATTAACAACCAAGGCAAGTTCCAAGCTTTAAAGCCAAGAAGTAAGGAAATAAAGTTGAAAATTTAATGCACTTTAGGCAAGGACGTTGCAGGTCGCAAACCATCTCCATTCCTTCTAGCGTTTATAAAAATGATGTCCAACCTTATACGAAAGAGCGGGTGGCGCATTTGCCCCACCTACTTTTCACTGAGTCATGGGACTCGAAAACAAACCTCTCTATTGCCTGGTTACTGAATGAGGGAAGGATAAAGGCTTCACGCAAAAAACAAGAATTATGTCTGAGCCGCAAGGTGACGTCATTTGCACTTAAGAGACACGGTTGGGCATCGCTGGGCATTCGCCAGAACATGTTTACCTCCTCTTAGTGACACTTCACTGCCGTTGTTTACACTTTTTGTATTGCCATAATGTTTTTGTGCGCAAAGACAAAGGCTAATGAATGTGTGATGGTAACATTACTTGAAACGCAATATAAATAAAAGGAATACTGAATAAAGAAATAAAGCAATGTTGTAACGCGTCAAATAAACGGATATATGTATTCAGAATTGTAAACTGCATTAAGTATTTTTTTTTTTTTTTTTTTGCACACTTCTCCCCTGACTCTCATATGAGCATTTAATACAAATTTTATTTGGTTCCTCTTTTCCGTATTACACGCTGGGTGATAAGGGACAAACCAGTTATACACAGACATGGAAAAAATGATTGAGCGCTTTAACATTTGAAAGTGCATAATGCAGCACTCAATCATTTCTTCCATGACTGTACTTCTTGAGCCTCAGTGGGCTAAGGTGTGGGTCTGCAGTCCCATTCTTGAGATGAATTGGGGGACTTAAATTTGTACTAATATTACAAAGAGAAAAATATACAGGGTGCTTCAAAAGGTTACTGAAAAACTTAAGTAACAGAAAGAGTAGACAGAAAATAGAGTACAGCTTGTCCAATTCCTCGTGACACTCCCCCAATCCTGAAGCTTAGATGCACAATAGAAGAGGCGTGCCTACTTGCATAATAGGAGAGGTGGGGGTTAGTGTATCGCTCGCGATACTCTGAAAACCTCACAATATTTGTTTACCGCTTGTGTATGTGACTGCCTGAGTTCTGACATCACTCGCTTGTTCCCCACTGATCCAGTTACTTCTCCTTAATTTCTCCTCTCTCACGCATGTCGAGTGTCACCACGTTCTGGACAAACTGTAATATTCGGCTAGGAACTCATGTTCCCAAGCACGATCCCGAGTCAGTACCAATGATATTCTGTAGTCGTAATACACCTTACTGTGCACAGGTTCAGTATAATAGGTTACAAAGGATGTTCAAACACACCACCGCCGCCGCCGCCACCGCCGCCGCCGCCACCGCCGCCACCGCCGCCGCCACCGCCGCCACCACCACCACCGCCACCGTCGCCGCCGCCGAGGCCGCCACCGCCGCCACCACCACCACATTGGATACAGGCATTGCACCGTCGAATGAAGCCTTGGCACAGTAGCTCGGTTACCCCAGGCATGTGCTAAAGTTCGCCAGATGCCACAACTATTCTGGCTACTTGTGTTTCTGGATCGTCCACTGGAGTCTGAAGCACCACAGCTTTGATACGTTCCCAAAAGGAACGCCACCACATTTTGATGTCAATGTGCGGCGCTTCCTAGTTCGCAAATATCTTGAACATTGGATTGGAATACCACTTGCATGGGGCCATCTCGTTCCCCTGACTAAACACCACTTGATTATTCTTTTGACTGCACTTTCTGTTCCTTAAGTTTTTCAGCAACCTTTTGAAGCATCCTGTATATATTTGTGCACGTAGGCTAATGTCAAAAATCGCCCAAACCAGTTTAATAATTCCTTTACTATTGAAAACCACTGCTCTTTCTGACAAACACATAATTTAAATTCGTAAATTACTAAAGAACTAAATAGGATTTACAAAGCCTGCTTTGAAATTACAATGGAATAGATAATATTTATATCTACACTACAGAGAATGCTTGTGGGAACAAACACCGGTTAGTTGCTGTACTCCGCAGGGAATGTGTGTAGAAACAAAAACCTGTTACATTTATTGGAAGAAATATACAAGTTGGCTATTATGTAATACTTCTAAAAACAAAAGACAGAGCTTAAAAAGCGAGAATCGATCGTGTGTTCTCACTCCCATAAACATGCAGTTAGCGAGGCTAGTCAACAACACATCCAGATCAAATAACGGTCGCATAGCTGTGAATGAAGTGGTATTTCTTCCTCACGCTCACGCATTACATACACGATTCTAAAGGCAAAGTTTTGTATTGTAGAATTAGGACATGCATGCTGCAGAACAACTTTGCAAGAGAAATAATAGTAAAACTGAAAGAATAATTCAAACTTACAGATGATTTCATCAAATTTTGTTGTTACGTAGTTTTATTAAAGTACCTATGTGTTTTAATATGAACATATGTTCCCATTTATGCTGACGATCCTTTGTTCAGAATTTTACCTTGTTCTGAGGATTTATAGGGATAAAAAAGCACTTGTTTATCTAACAATCATCTACCAAATGCTCTCTGGTATCAACCGCAAGAACAAGGATACATTTTATGGTGAACATAAGGTGAAATTTTTAAAAAGATTTCATAAATGACAGTGTGAAAAGTTATCTGTCAACTTATAGTAATGTCAAAAGCAATAATGTCCCTGTTTAAGGGTAGTCCAAATGGGATTTTCATGATCTTTTTTTCATTGTCATGTTTTCATTGCATATGGATATTTCGAATCTCCTGCTCATTTTAGTACAACTTTCATAGAGGTAACCAAGCGAGATGGCCCCGCGGTAACGTGTGAGACTCCTATTCGGGAGGTCGTGGGTTCGGTTCCCACGGCCGAAATACCTGATCTATAGGTTTCTTTAGAGGATTTTCCCGGGCCGCCAGGCAAATGCTGGGTAGGTTACTTTCATACCCCAAATTTCCTCTCCCTCCATTTCACTTCACTGATCATTTCATTCACCCTTTCATCCGTTTGGTCTATTTCAGGTTAGAAGGTGTCAACGGGCATTCGGGTGCAGTATGGTGGGATGAAATGCTCTGAGTGACTCCGTCTCCTGTCACGGCAGCCGGGCTCCGGATCATGTCCACACCGAGGCCCTTGAGCCACAGAAGGGCCCCTGCAGGCGGCGCTCTGCGCGAACCGGTCGGAGCGGTGTACTGACTGGTACCAGGAAATTTCTAAATGGGAAAATGTAGGGACCCTGCCCTCTGCTGTACCTGCTCTCCTGTGGTCTGGCCACCCTCTGTCCCTCTCGCCTCACCCCTGCGCGTCTGTCCTTCTCCCTTCTCCTTCACAGAGGTACACTAACTGTAAACAGTTTAAAAATATTGTTGAAAATAACCCTGTGCAGCAGCTTTTTAGTATAATTTTGGGATATTCACTTGGTGAAACGTCAATAACTTGGTAAATATTAGTATTAGAAAAGATATCTTTGTTTTTATTTTGATAGGAAAGTATTACTTTAGCTGTTGGCATTACGCTCATATTTCTTCCATGTGAGAGTTTCTAAGTACAGTGAAGTTACGTTTGGAAAGTTAGCTTACATTTTTTGTGCTACATACGTGTTTCAGTGTTTTATTGTGTGTTTTGAAATGTGACGAAGCCAAAAGGTGTTTTAAAGACGATAAAGCTTACAGGCAACATATATACGAGTAAGAATATTAAAAAGGTTATTTCAAATGAGGTTATGTCAGCATTTTGGTTCCTATACCTCACTACATGTGCTTCACAGAGTAAGTTACAAATAGGCGAACATGTTTATGATGCTGTAAATAATGATTCTGATGACATAAGCATAATAATAAATTTAAAATTGTTTACCAAAGCATTGTTTGACAGTTTGAGTTGCAGTCTTTGAGGTGAAAAAAGAGGATAACGGTAAAAGAAGTGGAGTGGTGAGCTTTTCTTTAACTTTATGTTTGAAGTTAAAAATCATTATCTTAGAATTGACACTAACGCCTCAAATTTTTAGCACATGTTTGCCGCTAAACGGCATTTATTTTGACGAAAGAATTTTATGTACTTGGATTAGTTATGCTTTTGAATTTTAAAAACCAAAATTTTTCAATAAAATTGTAAGAGCTTTAATAAGATAATCATATCTTTCCTTCTAATGAACAGAAGTGTTTTATTTTACATTGATCAACTATAAAGATATTGTTGAATATACCTTGAAAAGTTTAGCTCATTATCTTTTCAGCTAATGGGTCAAACTTTAACATTGGCAAGATAGGGCATTTCGACTCTCTTAAGCACTAGAAATTAGACCAACTAAGACATAGTACGCCATGAGCTCCTACAGGAACGAACTATAGACGTTTGGTAAAACACTGACTTCGTTTTAAGATGTACGTTATGAAAAGCGACTTTGTCAGACTACATGCCCATAAGGCCAATCATTTCTGAGAGTAGCTTTTAAAGTCAGCTTTCAAGCACAGTAACGTGGCTTTTTGTAGAAATGTCAATACATCCACACAAGCTGTGCGTAGGCTAATGACTCCAAGTTTGGGCGAGTAGAAAATTGCTTGCGGCATATTTGGCGTGTCACATACGGTTAAGCGAGGAGGCACTTTCCTTGCTTTTCACAACCTATTCTTCCATATTAGGGACTATGCCTGTGTATACCGTAAACTAGTGAACCCAGCACAAGCTCCTGCTTTAAATTTCTCACCTATTCGTAAAAATATACAGTTTGGTTTCACAATCAAATGGGCTAAAAATCCTCCCAGTTTACGATACTTCAATATTAGTTTACAGCCAATTGACAGCAGATCAACGTTTAGGAAATATTTTAAACTTCTCAAGAAGCCAACTCTTCAGAATTGAAAACAGTAGTCACAGCAGGATAGATTTTTTTCTCCAAAAAATCCACATGAAAACCAAAATTTAAGTTCCTAGGCTCGCTATTACATGTGCAATATTAAATGCCAAACACGTTGCATCAATTGTTTACACTATTTATATGGATACGGAACTACTATTAGATAAGCTTTTTATATATGGCAACTAATGTCTTAAATTAAGGCAATCGCATATTATTTCCTCTCGAATATACTGTCTCATTGATAGCTAACGTTTTTGCTGAATTTTCCTGTAATGCCTCAAATTTTACCAATTCGCGGAGTTTATTTCTCCGTAATTTCAAATGAAATATGTATAACATTTTTGGATACTACACAAAGAATCTGCTTTACTAAGTACAGATATAAATTGACCTTGCACATATTGTAAATAATAAATTTAAAAAGGTATCCAATTTTATAAAAGTATGCAAAGTTATAAAACTTATGAAATGAGAAATATTGAATGTGGATACTAAACGTTAAATGTATTGTGACTCCGGGTGCGACGCACAACAAAAGACGATCGGTGCCAAGCTACTTCACACGTATACCATACCATATATATACACCAGACGCAGCGAGTATCAAAGGCGCCCAAGGTCCAGCTGCCGCACACTACTCACTGGAGCAAACACTTAACAATGGGCGCGGCACGACAAAAGAGTTTTCGGAATAATTCGCGAAGTGTCCGGTGGCCGGCGTATTTTCAGAAGTTCCAGAAACGGTGAAGTTCGAGAAAGGGAGGTGAGACGACGAGGAAAGTCAGTGAGCTTTTAGTTTTAGTGTGCGTGTGCGTGTGTATCAGCTGCGTGTGTGCGGTCGTTCTGAGAGAACCATCGCGTCCAAAAGAAGATAGCGAAGCAGATTAGTGCTGAGTGATCGTATTGTTCAAGCCAGCAGCTTGAGAGGCAGAGAAAGTGAAGAGGACGGAGGGAGATGTAGGTGTAAGGGCGCTCAACCACATGGTCATTAGAGCCCTTAAAAAACAATTCATGGCAAAAGCCAGATATAAACTTCAATAAAATAAGTAACAGCTACTAGTAAAAAGGAAAATAAACACACAAAACAGGGTGGCAAAAGCCAGAATTAAAACAAAGTGATAAAGATGTCAAACGAGTATAAAAACTAGACATCTAAGGCTTAAAATTCTCACTCACGTTACTCTCCGCAAAAAACTTAAAAACCCTTTCGACCGCTTGTTTGTCGTCCACCAAGACCTCTGCAGGTCTGGCAGGCAGCTGCAGAGAGTTTCAAAGGTGCATTAGAGAGGAACACTAGCAGAAAGTGAAGAAAAACAGAAAATTGTGTTTTAGTGACACGAGAAGAAAACGGTTGTGAGTTGTAATATCACAAAGGACTGAAGGCTGTGTAACGTCAGTAAACGAGAACTGTGTTGTTGTGTATTCAGTTAGAAGAAAATAAAGTGAGGAAAAGGTAACTGGACTGGACTTTTGTCGTTTTTGTCACACTGGTGTCCGAAGTGAGATTTGTCGAATTGCTGTCATTTGTCACACCATAATATTTTGTTTTTATACGTACACAGTTACCTTTTTTCTTTCTATTAATTTGAGTGCTAGACTTTTTAAAGTGTGTCTGAATAATTCTCTTCTGACCGTACGTTTAATCTGCTTCCACGTTTTAAAATTTGATAATGTTCTCTCTTGTGTTTTTTTATAATTAGCTTAAGTTCTATACATAATCCGATAGTTCAAGATCAAGATGTTTAATACTGTTAATGGCGCTCATGAAACTCAATCTTACAGGGTCTCTGTTTTCGCTAGACGGGCGATAAATGCGATAATGTAATTAGCCTTAGCCGTTGTTTGTCAATGTGGCGCAGTAAGGGGATTAACAAGGAAATAAATCCCGAAACTGGAACAAAAGAACTCTGAGAATGTTACCAACAGAGAAGACTGGAAATGGTGGCGCTTGTTGGGGAAAGAGAACGGGAATAGGGAGAGGCATACACATTGAACGGGAGTCAGTAAAGAGAAGGATTAAAGAAATACCATAACGAGTATTTGATTTACACCGGTAACAAAAATGCTGTTACAATATGTGCCAAATATTATCAGTGATGACAACTTAAGTTTCCCTGCGTTGATCATACATGCAAGAAACTGGAAAAACTCCTGGGTTCGAGCCCCATACAACGTTTTCTTTCATTTTATGTTAATTTTATAACACTATATGTAGAGTATCATATTGCCTAAATATGATATTATAGCTTAGTGCATCGTTAGTTTTATGGCATTTCCTATGCACACAAAAGTGTAATCACAAACCACCGCATTCTTTACATATAACTAAAAATCTCACTCACATGACTTTCTCTACTCTTGTACTAACAATTCTTACAAACTCTTGTTCCTCTCTCTTCTTCATGCTAGTTGATATAAACATTTGCAGAGCTTACCTTATTGCATATTTGCTTGTAGGTGCAAGTGGAATATGGGGATAGAATAGGCTTTGAGCAATAGTCAAATCTTTTAGAGCTGGTCGCTATATGAAGGCTTTGAAATTCCGTTCTCTTTGCACGGCCAAGAGATAAAAAGTGAATAACGATGTTGCATTTGAGAAAAGTTTAAGCATTGCAAAATTCACACAAATAACAGTGAATATTTCCGGAATGGTTCAGTCCACAAAAAATACATTTGAACATAATCTGTGTTTTAACGACATCTACATTTCTGTGCAGTATGATTTAATCTGTCCCTTACGGTTTACCAGTTATATAAAGGCCATCAATTGGCCAGGAAATTTAAAATATACATTTCATTTGCCATAAGAATAGCTTTAACATGTAGCATTTTAGACAAAATCGTTTGAGTAATTTGTGAGAAAATAAAAATTTTCGAAATATTTTGCATATAAGGGGTAGTTTAGGGTAGAGCAATTTTCTTCAAAGTCTTCGTGTTGCATTATTGAAAGATATTAAACTTAAATATCAACTTTCATTTTTAACTGACTTTTCGTTTTTGAGCTATGCCGTTCACAGTCACACAGACAGACAGACGGACAGACAGACATCCACACACACACACACACACACACACACACACACACACACACACACACACACAGACACACACTTACACACACACACACACACTCACACACACACACACAGAGAGAGAGAGAGAGAGAGAGAGAGAGAGAGAGAGAGAGAGAGAGAGAGGAGAGAGATCTTTTTCTAATTTCTTTTTATTCAGGGGCATAAAAACAAATTTCCGCTGAAATCTCGACATCGAAATTTTTGGTCGAATACAATACTTCCCCTAATTGTTATATGTAGTAGAGAAAGTATATTCGAATGTGAAAACATAGGAATAAATACAAATGATTATCTGATGTATGGAAGTCCGCTATTCACATCTGCTCTGTCTTTGGGGCATAGATTATATAAGATTTCTACAGTAATATAGACAGGAGACTACAGACTTCTTAAGCGTGTGCCCATAAGCCATTTTTGTCCTTCATGCCGGGATATTTGAAATCAACTTTTCTTTTTTAACCTCAGCCCACTCTTTTTCTACAGGGTTCAAATCTAGTGAACAGGGAGTTACGTGTATCCCTCTGATAGGATGATTATCCTGACCAATTCAATAATTCTATCACGATATGCCATCCTTAGAGAGGGAATCAAAGTATTTTCAAGTGTAACTCTTACTGCTCACGGTTTAATGCATCTGTCAGCTTACCCAATATACCAAAACGGTCTTTCCATATCCAGCCCCAACAAGACATACGCGACGCCGCGAATCTTACGTCACAACGGGACCTGATTGCTCACATATAAAACCAATATAAAATACTGCCTGTTTGCCTTATTCCGATTACTGTTTTACTAACATGTTTTGGGCTTATCTTCAAATGCACAAAAGCCATCAATTTTCGAGAAACAGGTTGCCGTTTACCTCGCACAGCAGGCTACGAAACTTCAAAATTAAAGTGTTGTTCAAAAATGTGATATTTCCTGTGTATACAAGGTGCTAAAACTTACAGTTCACCTCATTAGGCAAACTATTTGACTGAACATATAAACACTTAATATATAACTTCATTGCAGCTTTCTTTAGTAAACGATGATAGAATGTTTTATTCTAAAAAGTTATTTCACACAAGACAAGACCGAACACAGCATTTTGTATCAAATAGCATGTAGTTTTTATATTAGATATTAATGTTATTACTATTATCAGCATCATTGTTGTTATTATTATTGTTTATTGAATGCGACTTTCTCATGTCTTGTCCCAAAATACTCGTAAATGAAACTAAAAATTAAATTAATAATAATTTCTGGACAAAATAAGATTATAACATTAAAAAATTAACAATATGGGAAACGCTCATTGTAAACTAATAAATACCTGCCATGCTTTTATCGCCTTGTTACATATTTCTCTATTGTGTAAAACTTAACCATTTGAATACAACACCATTTCAAAGCGAGCTCCTTATCTGTTTTAGATACGGACCTGGCGGTCCAAAGTTCGTTACTCGCGGTGATAAAGAATTCTCTCTGCTCTCTCGATTCCTCAGCTGCTCTCCGAAGGAATGTTTCCTTTTCTCACACTCGTTCTGAACAGCAGACAGATTCAGCAGAGGTAGACACTATTATAGATTAATAATTCGGAAACTTGTAACTTAAACTGTCAAGCTCCCACAGCATAGAGAACAAATTTTAAGCACACATAAATGAAGCCTCAGTAAATAGCTATAATATCGCATACATTCACCCATCTTGACTGAAAACCAAGGAGAAAGCATTCACGACGAACTCTAAATAAGTGATGCCCAACCTTGTATTTTAGGAGTTAATGAAATCCGCGGAGTTTCCTCCACCTACTTTTTGCCGAGCTATGATGCATTCATGCGACTCAAAAACAATCCTCTCTAATTCTTGGTTACCTGAGTGAGTGAAGGGGAAATGCTCCATGCATAAAGCGAAGAAGATGGGATATAGAGCGACAAGATGACGTCATTATCTCATTAAGAGACAAGGTTGGGCATCGCGCTCTAAACCGCCAACCCAACCTGTACAAGGAGAATTGATATTAAGATGAAACATGACTTGTTACTACTTTCTCAAGTAGGTACAGGAAGCATTGAATTCCACCCAAAAACTCGATATCGAGATTTCACCGGAAATATATGTTTTGAGACTCCCTGAATTCACAAGGAGCATTTTCACTATCTCTACTGTTTACGTACTTTAAGTACGGGAATTACTGTATTCCGCAAAAAATTAAATATCGATATTTCACTGAAAACACCGTTTTGGGATCCGAAACAGAAACATTTTTAGAAAAATGTTCCACTGTCTGTGTGTGAACAGCAGAAATGAAAAATAGAAAAATACCAAACACGGAATATATTCCAAAGATGGGATACGAAGGCTGTAAAAAGCCCCCCCCCCCCCCCCCCCCACTATGCAGCTACCCTTTAAATAGGACAACTTTGAATAAACTAATCCATGTTTAAGGTATCAACATGACAAATAAAATGCATGTCTTGAATTTTTTGAGAGCATCCTGTAAATTCCTGTTCCCTTAGAAGGAATCATAATCTTGCACACCTGGTAAACCTTAGGTCATAGACGAAAAGTACTGCGTAAAAATGTAGTTGTTTTTGAAAGGCACACCTTATTTGAAATATCGTGTTTTTTGCATGATCTATTCCCAAGAAAATCGCTATTAATGGTTGGAACTATTCAATGCTTTGTCACATTTATATGGTCCAGTGGATTTTCAGTTTATTTCTCGCAATTGCATAATAAGACTATGCAATTTTAAGGCCAGCATATAACGTCTTGGTCTCAAAACATTTAGACTATAACTATTTCCTTTCTATCTATAATGAAATGGTAAACGTGGCTATTTCCTAAAACGCTTATCTCGTTTAGAATGAGCAAAAATAAGATTTAATAAGGATTGTTTCTATACACATTAATAAACAATAGGCGGTAGAGAAAGTCGTGTGACTGTAACATAAGCTTTTTAGTAAAAGGTGTGTGTGTGCGCGCGTGTGTGCGTGAATAGCATAACTCAGAAATGAAATTTCTCATAAATATCAAGGATGCGGCACGAAGATTTTCAAGAAAATGCTCCAGTCCAAAGCCTCTTTTCATGGAACTTTTTCTTCAATTTTGATTTTCTCAAAATGACTATTAAAATGTTAATTAAATTACCATATATTGAAGGTATTCACATGAAAAACAACTTGTAGGTCTTGAATGTTCTGGAAATGACCGGTGAGGTTCTCTTAATTCGAGAAAAAAAAAAAAAAAAAAAAAAAAAAAAAAAAAAAAAACCTTCAAAATTTTATTTCACTAGTGAATCCAAAATAGAGACAAAAACTTATTACACATAAAATATAGGTCTCTTTAAAACACACAATTAATTTCAAACAGCCCATGCGGCATAGCCGTTTCCAAGATATTAGTTCTTGTGGGTTGAATTTTGCAAAACTTATCACTTTTGAAGTAATGTTATTCTTCAGTTGTTTCTTGTGATGTAATGGGAAGACTATGGAGTTTCTAGGCCAGTATATAGAAACCCTTTTTAAAACATTGGACTACCGCTTTGACTTCCCCTGCCCCCCTCCGCTGTATCTACAACACAATGCACATTGAGCTATTTCTGCAAAATTGTATCCCAATTAATACGAACTAGGTACTATTATGACCGCCTCCGCAGCGCAGTTGGTAGCGCTCTTGCCTCTGGCGTGGAGGACCCGGGTTTGATCCCCGGTACCAGCATAGGGATTTTCCCCCGCTGGGAGGTCTGGTACGGGGTGCACTCAGCCTCGTTAGGTCCCGGGTGGGGGCCAATTGAGGAGCTACTTGATGGAGAAGTAGCGACCCCAGGTCGAGAAGGCCGTATAACTGGCCGGGGCGCTGACCACATCCCACCCTCCAGTACTGCACCCCACCAATTACGCCTGTAGGGGGTAGAGTTGGGGGACGCAGCGGCTGGGCGGTAAACCTTGGCCCTTTATGGGCTGTTGCGCTGGTTTTTAGGTAGAATTATTGTAAGAGTAGTTCGTAGAACCTATATAAGGATAAACGACAGTGGAAAGAGAAAATAATGTCGGTTTAACCCACCAGACTTGTTTACCTATGGAGCCATTCTTATCCCTTTTTTCTGTTTGCTTGTTGTAAAGAATTTACATCTTTATATCCATTCACCGTTTTTCTTGTTGACGCTATTTATTGCATGTCTTTTATACTGGTATCTTTTCAGATTTTGTGTTTACTGTTTGTATTTGCAATGTGAGCAACAGACACACGCCCAGATGGCCATATGCGAAGAGGACTCGAACCCTCATTTTCATTTGCCGTGAACACCACAGCGAAACAAATGTGGCCTGTTTTACATCTGCTTGCAAATAGGCCTGTGGGAGTGTTACTTCCGCTGGATGTACCTCAAACCCAAGTTATTTCTCTTAGGTTCTTAGCATTATTTCAGTTTAACTGGAGCTTTTGCTGTGTTGGTTTCAGCATTAATTTTCGTTTCAGTCATACATGTTACTATTTGATAACTATAAATTTCAGAATGCATGTGTGCGCATTAATGCACGAATCTTGTAAGAAATGGAAAACAACTAAACGCGGAGCTATGACACTATGCAAATCCAAGCATACAATAAAACTACGTTCAATGCAACTAAATTCAGCCCCACTGGAGTCGTGTCTAGGTTTGTTCTTGTTTACTCGTCAAATACCAGTAGTCCTGCATTCATATAAACAAGTCAGGTATAATCGATCTGAAAACCAGAGACATGCGGATTATGTGGACTATTCCATTATCACTCTTGGTCATGGTATTATTGCTCTGATTATATTACCTCCTCCTTGCGGTTCCACCAACCTCAACGTTTTCGTACGTTTCTGAACATCTAAAGTATCCGCGCGCAATAAAACCAATTAGTGAGACATTAAAAAATGACAGAAAAAAGAATTGTAGAATATTTTAGTGAGATAATTAATACTTTAATTGGAGAGGTGAAGTGAAAAAATACGGAAAAGGGCAAGTCATGTGCATGGAATCAGTTTCTGATGTTTTGCAGCGAAAGAGGTTATGAACTAACATTTAAAATTATTGTTATTGTGTTCTCACAGTCTACTGTATTAGTTGTAGTGCCAACTTGAAAATAAATCTAAATTAAAATGTATAAATGTTGTTGCAAGTTGTAACTTGTTTACTTTTAAGTCGCTAGTAATATTAAATAGAATTAAATAAATGAATTATTAATTATTTCGCGGAATACCCTAAACGAATACCACTGGAGGTTTTCAATTTGATTTTGCGAGTGCCACAAAATTGTCCTCATATAAAATCCTCTTGAGGTATTGCTAAAGATAAAGGTGCACTGCAACAAATATTATTTTAGCTAAACCGAAACAAACCATGTCGGAATTTTAACAAAGTTCTTCAGTGGGTATGCGGAATCTTCAATTTTCCATTGCAGCAGTTATGTGGAATTACCTCGTGCAACTCTCTATGCAGGTGTGACAACAAATATGGCAAAGATAGACAAGTGCTTCTTGCAAAATTAAGATGCATACGTATACCGGGTGGAGGGGAAGTCATTACATTAATTTAAGCCAGTGGTAGTTCTCGGTATTTGGAACACATTTTCTACCTTGCGTTTATGTCTCTGACCATTTTCTACACATATAATTTACTTTTGTCGAAAACAAGAGGCAGACAAGCCGGCAACGCTGCAGGATCTGTGGGTGTCACTTTCACTAGGTCAGTACATAAATAAACACGCTTCACTGCTGCTACCGCGCATCACTTGAGCGTAAACAAATACCATGCCATGTGCGAGTGTAGGCGAATCAGAATGCCAGTTACATTCATTATCTCCCAAAACTTTACACCACCCTTCGTTGTGTTTACAAGCGACCGACGATGTTTACAACCAGAAGCCGGTTCAGATCCCTGACCAATCTCAACATAATGTTGCCAAGTTACTTCACGTCTGAAAAAGCTGCTTGGAATATTCCTTTAATTATTTTAAGTGGTTTTATTTCGAAACTCTCTGTGATGTCCTATAATTACTACCGAAGCTATGTCAGAAATACGGTACTCTGCGCATCTTATAAGTAACAAACTGTTACCTTCGTACATTCTTGTGGAATTACGGATCCAATTTCGAACAGAAACTATTTTCTTTTTCAAAATCGGCTGATCAAAAAACAAAATGCCATTAGACATTTTTCTTTGTAATGCTTCTATGAAGGACATATTAGAAGAACTGTAATAAGTTTCCTTCCACCCGATATTTTGGGGATGATGTCACAAGGATCTTCCTCAACTTGCACATACACATGCACCAGAAGTGCATACGTATATAGCACTTCGTTCTCTACTCCAACGCTGCAGAATTAACCATAATAAAAGAGGATGTATATTACATCATTTGTGAGCGCTGTCATGCTTGGAGATAGAGAACTTGGTGCGGCATCAACTATGTATTTGTTCATGGTCATGGTTACAAAACTCAAAATGAATGATGTATAAGCTATAATCATAAACCTCCGCTACTGCATGCCGCAACAGATAAAATCTGCGCACAGGAGGGATTCGTCCGGTAAAATGATTCAGAAAAACGTGACATTTGCATAAATTAGGATCCCCACAGCAAAAAAAGAATAAATATTCTTTAAACAAACCATAGAAACATGTCGGAAGCAATAAGCATCGTAGAGCTTACCAAATGAGTGTTAGAATGTTTTGCAAGCGTCTAATTTTTCCTTCAGCATATGATCTTAGAAGTACGTATGGATAGACTCAGTTGAACATGGCAGGAAGTTTCATTCCACTGTTTCTTGCATTAGTAATCCATTAACAGATATTACAAGGAGAGCGTTAATACCTTAATGTTACCGAAAGAAACAAAGTAAAGAAGAACAAAAACATCAACACCAGTTGTATAGTCTGAAGTTTTGTACGTGTAACAATGGGCCCTTCCAGATTTTTTTTCTTTTTTATCACGTTGAATTAAAGCGTGGAACGTGTTTTGATATGGATCTTGGGTGTGTTTCACACTGAAACCATTTGATCGATTTTTACGCCGGCGTGCACGGATGTAGCAGAAAAAGCATTATTTCGCTGATACTGTCAGTTGCCGAGAACATCAATACAATGTGATCGTCTCCATTACATTCAAAGCAGTTGTTTCTGTACCGGCATTGGTCGTATACAGCGCAGTAAAAAGTTGAGCCACGTGCGTATACATCACTACCAGTTAAATCCGCTTATTGGCACTGGTAGACCATCTACTTATCATCTTTTGGAGTAAGTCTGCAATACCTCAACATCAACTTAGGTCGCTTTTCCACTCCTCCATCAGATTAAGAGTTTTGTCCACTAAACGCTTGTTGCCGCATCTTACGTCAGACAGGCGCGCGCGCGCGCACACACACACACACACACACACACACACACACACACACACACGCACGCACACACAGAAGCACGCACGGGCGAGAATTACGTCTAAAGCTAGCTCACACGCACCGATAACGGTAACGATAACCAGAACGAGAAACATGTATTCAAACCGGAGTGTTCACAAACGACGGGAAGGTTCTCGGCCCCCAGCAACGGGAAAGAAGACATGGCTAAGTTTCAACTTCCTCGTTCCCGTTACCGAGCACGGCATGGTAGATTCATATGGTGCAGAAATTGTTTAAGGCGGCCGTGAAATGAAAGAGCACTAGGGCTCTCCCTAGTTGCATTATCATTGGTCGATTGGAAATAAATGAATTTCCAACGCGCATATCGAGCTCCACTTTCTATCGATAATGTGCCGTGCCGTTTTTGCTGGCGGGCTGTTATGAAACAAAATGTCAAGTGCTGTCTTACTTCCCGTTGTCGTTGCCGTTCTGGTTGCCGTTAACATATGGAGATTCGTGGCAGTTTGGTTGTCACCATCCAAGAGTTTACCCCAGGAGTTAGGGTTTCGCTAGTGAATGCTAGTGTTTTGTAACTGTCATACGTTCTTTTCAACCAGTTTGCTCCGAAACTGGGGTCACGTATACAATATTTTAAACAAATAAGGTGCAAAATAAAAGTTACACGGTGCATACTAAGCATTAATAGGTGTACGCTGTAAAGGTAAATGTAGTAAAGCCAGAAGAATCCCAAAAATGAACCACAAATAAACACAAACTATTTAACGATATCCCTTTGCAACAACAATACTTTATTCGCCACAGACTAAGCATCAAGCTGAGAAACGGTTGAGGGAATCAAGAGGTAAACATACAGAATGACGCTGTTCTTATCAGTTATAAATTTAATGCAATTAAGTATAACTACATTATCCTCTTTGTTATTTAGAGGGGATAAGGAAATTTGAAACGTTAAACATCACTTCTTTTTGTCTTGTTTTAGACACTAACAAAATCTCTGAAATTTGTAGCTTTAGAACACAAACACTTTTAAAGGTTTGAGATACGTTTTAAAACGTTTAATTAATAGTCTGCAATTCTTTGAGGCTGCAATGTCAACTTCTAAATTGAGTTTTTTTTTTTTCGAAACAATTTTTTGAATAGTTATGCTCCCTATTCTCAGAAAGTATTGGAGCTAGAGAATTGAAATGTTCAACACTAATGTGCAACACATAGATAAACTTATTGAACAATCATATGTTTATAACAGATATTCCTTATAGTTGAAAAGAATTAACACAGCAAATTTTCTACATTTACCTTGCAAATAATTTTTTTTCCAGGGAAGTGATATATATTATTACGGAAGACACAATATTTAATGGCGGGTGGCTCCACACAAGATCCAATGAGAGCCTTCCACGCTTTGCGTTGTTGTATAGTTAAACGCACTGTGAAATCACGCTGTAAAGCCGGTGATATAAATAATCATTTGCGCCCATAAAGTTTTTTGCACAACAGGAAAGAGAATGGTAATAGTCAGGTATCAGCCGCCATTAAATTTTGTGTCTGCCATAAATAAATCTGGTTCAATAAGCATGCAAAAGTGTGATACTGTATCGTAAATAGTTTCAGAGGAAAAGCTACTTTGTCACACATGCTTTAAGAGTAAGTTGATGGTTCTCCTCTTTCACTTAGGCTTTATAAGATCAACTATATCAGAAGGAAGCTAAAAAAGCTCGCTAAAAGAATTGTTGTGATTAATAATACAGCTCGTAAAAATTTCAAGTTAATTCACTGAGAACGTAAACAGCAATAGTAAATTAAATTTAGCTTGTGTGATAGCTAAATTTTCAGTCATCTTTGTCCCCTTTAACGGGACTTTCCAACAAAATCTTCTACTTTTATAAAATATACGCATTTTCAAGCTCAAAGAGAATTGTCTGTTTTTCCTCCTAATATAAAACTGCATGTGTCTTATCCTTGAATGTTAATGGCTATGTCGTATAGCAATTAATTTTAAAATTACATTGTCGACTTTATTGTAAGTGTTAACCAGTGCCATCAAGATTTTTATCGAAGGTAGTCACAAAGATTATTGGTATGAATCTATGCATTAATAGTGTAGTTTACTATTTTTATACTTTATTATACTTTTGTTTGTGAAGTACTGTGGAATAAGTTATGAACAATGTACAAAAAATGTTAAATATTTAAAAACTACAAACGTAGAGTTACATCCTGTCTTCTGAATTTTTCTCGTAGGTTAGAAATACATCTTTAATGGCAGCTAGTAAAAACTGAACTTAAAACTACGTATCAACCTCTTTAAACAATTTAAAAATGGATACATAACGTTTAATATTTTAAACTATGGAAATTGCAACTTTATTTTATAATACCATAGTGTTAACAATTTGTTGTAGTATATACTATAGAAAAAGGGAAGACTTTTGTGGTGGAGTGTCCCCTTGAGAACATTAAAGTCCAGGGCTGAACGGCGCAGCATCCCGAGCATGCGCGGAGAGTACATTTATGGAAACACCCACCATGTCAGCTGCAGTCACATGTTTATATTGTTTTATCATTCAACGCCCGAGGATGAACATTACAGCGCGTTTTAACTTGTGGACTCTCGTATCTGCGGTAATCGGAGAGATCGTATTCACACTTTCGGCATGCAACACTGAAGACTTCGGTTCATTTTCTGGTGTAATCGTTTCTGTCTGAACAGTTCCTGCGATCCGCCAGTAAACCGCACAACACTGGCGTTAACACTTATGCATTGTGACACAAACATCTAGCGCTCTTCTGTTTTCCCAAGAGCACGTCCGATATTAGCGTTGCAATGCATCTCTTGGGTTTCGGTACCGGCATACACGCCCACAAATCAATTACAACTGGACGTAAAAGCACGTGCTCCGTTTTGACCTTGACCTCGAATGCAGGTTTACACCCAACACAATGTCACTACTACGCCCACATAGTCTATGAACCTCTTCACGAGAGGGGTGAGCCTTTTAACCTGCACGGAGGTAAACAAAGGAGGTTCTGGCTCGTTAAATACTCCTGCACTATAGTAAAATTTCGTATTGGAAAGTTCAGGTGATGTTGATTCTGTCGTTCGTTTAAGCCACTTTGATAGTAATTCTATATTTTTAAACTGAGAGGATCACGAATAGATTAACCTCTCCAAAAATGTTTATACTTTTATGCGACACTTACTGTTTTTTTCCTGATATTTTAACTTCATTCACTTAACAGTTGAAGTACTTTAAGACAGTTCTGATAGCTTACAACGTGCTTTATGATGTCATATGTGGACTGACATTGGCAATTTTGACGCGCGATTTTGAATTAAAACTTTGCGACAGGCTAAAGAAATCGAGGCTCCGCACCAGGCACATGCGGTACTAAATATACATTGTAATTTCTGACATAAAGCACATATGCCACTGCCACTTCCAGAATCACCACTGCTTAAATAATAGAATCGTACAGTTACTTACCGTAAAAACGTCCTCGATCACCAAATTCCAAGCGAAAACATAGGCTCACTTAAACTGACACACCACACATTTTCCACTGCTTTCGAGCACTGATCGTCACACCGCGGCTCGGTAGTTCCAGCGACTGCCGCTGGGTTCGCGTGTGTTGAGCTGGAGGAGTCGATTCCTCCCGCAGGGGAGCGTTGCAGAAGCGCGTCAGACCGCGCGCCAACTTCCGACTTGGTATTAATGCAGCAAACATCTTTCATTGTTAAATAATGGAAGTTGCGAACATAAACGGTGCACCAGGATAGTAGTGTAAGCGCTGAATCTGTTCGAATTATACGGAATGGCTTCGATACATCGAGTTAGTACAAAAAGTGCGGTTCTAACACCGAAGTTCGCTGCGGTATGACCACACTAATCGTTAAGGTTAGTTACAAAAGAACCAAACTCCGCAGCACAACAGCCCATGTAGGGCCAATCGACCGCCGCAACCCCACCTGTGCCCAAACCTGTAATATAATACCTGTACTAACGCTAGTTATAAATGCCTGCAATACAAATGTCCTCAAAAGTTTTATCCTTTGCGATATAAGTAAAATCGGAACGCCTTTTCATAGTGGTTGGAATATTAGGAAGTATACAGATTTAATAAAGAAGATGGAAAGGCATATAAGACTGTAATATTCTCATAACAAAATAATCAAAATAATACTTATTTAACTCACAACTTGCTTTTGAGTGAGCTATTTATCAACTTTTCTGGCACAACTAGTAACAAGAGAACTGCTGATCAAAACACACTACTCTCGTCCCACAAAGTTTGTGTACTGATGAGTTGTCAAACATAAGACCATATAATATTTTAGGAACTGAATGAATACCTCATTTTATTTATTTATTCATTTATTGTTATAATATATAGCACATATATACATATTTTCTTTTAATCCCAAAATACACAATTAAATCTCATTTCAATTTTGGCTTCCTCTAGATAAAACAGCAGCTCTAGTGAGATTCCTGTCAATAGAATACTATAAGATAGTTAACATTTTGAACCTTCCTCAATTTCCCCTTTGAATTTTTTCAGCATTGTGCGCATATCTCGCATTCAAAAAATGCAGTGCTTTAAGTACAACTACCTATCTCAGCACACGTGTATATCTTACTTTATACTCCTCTACCCATTAAATCCGTTTCTTTTAGCTCAAACTAATACTCCAAAGCAGGGATACTCAACAAGCGAGCACGCACACGCTTCCCCTACACATGTTATTTTCCCCCCTCCACTGAGCAAGGCAAGCAGAACCAGGCCTGCGATGGCGTGGATGGCGCGGAGTGTGTATATATAGTACATACAATTCAATGGGATGACGAATATTTTTGTTTCCGAGATGAAGACAGTAAACTTAAGTGCTTGATTTGTAAGACTGGTAGTTGCAGATTTATACCATTTCCCTTGCTTACGCTCCATGTTCATGATAAATGTTACTCCCCTGGAACAATACAATGAACTTCTGAAGAAATTGTTCGACACATTCTCTTCACAATTTGAAGACCTAAACACATTTGAAACCAAAATCCAATTATTTTGCATTTTTGAAGGTTCCATGTAATGACGCTTCATACGAGCTACAAAATATGAAACCACTTGCATTGCAGAATTTCACGACCGTAAAATGTTCTGAGAAAGAAGGCTGGTAATTATTTAGGTCTCTGTCTTGCTGTGAGTGTCCGAGATTACGTTTACATCTAGTTAAATGACAGTCTGTTTGTTCTCAGATAAAAGTGGAGCCATTTTCAGAAATGAACTACATTAAAAGTGAGTATCGCAGCAAGATAAGTGAAAATAACCTCGCATATCTTTTGAGACTGTGCACTTCATCTTTTGCACCAAATATTGAAGACCTTCGTGCCAAAAAACTATCCTCAGAAACATCGGGGATTAATCAGGAGTAGAATATGAATGTGTACACCATTGATTTCTTGTACATAAGAATGTGTGGCCACTGGAACTAGGTAACCACGGATAAATACGTCATTCTGTTCCAGAAGGTGGAAGGAGGTGATTTCAACCTCCCCTAACTTGCCTGCGGTTGAACAACCCTACTTCAAGGGATTCATTGAATGTATAAGTAGTAAACCTAATACTATGTTGATAATATGAGAAATAGAAATGTTATAATGGAATTATATTCTATAAAAACCTTTATGTTGGACATGACGATATACTTTAAAATTCTGTTTTTTCTATTTTAAGTTTGTTAGACTCTGGTTGCATTTTTATAAAAAGTTGTGCAACGCAGGGAATAGAACTTCAGAATCAGATATATTGAATAAGCACATACCCAATTTTAATGAAAGTTGGCTATGCCAATAGAAAGCAGACAACAGAAATAGAAGTTTGAAGGAAGTTCTGCAGTACTTCATAACACATCTGATGCGCTATATTTAGATGGATGTTCTACTTGTGTGTGAGTGTGTGCACGCGTGCACGCGCACGCCTGTGCTTCTGAACAACGTAATTCAAAAACGAAATGTTGGATAGTATACCAAATTAGGTATTTAAATTCAGCATTTGCCAAAAATGCCACACAAAGATGTCCAAGAAAGTCCCGCATCCCTAACTACCAATTATATGGCACACTTTTGGTAATTTTTGATTTTCCGAAAATTGCTCTAACGATTTTGAACAAAATACACGTGTTTCAGACATTTTGTATATGTTGAGTGTTCTGGGAATGTCTAGAACGAATTTTGTGTAATGTTAAATAACCGATAAGCGTCAAGGATAGAAGAAAACGCACTGCATAAAGAGACTGTAGATTTATTTAAAAGAAATAATTTATGTTTCCGGCATTTGTGACACTGATTTTCGAGATATCTGTCATTAATGGTTCAAATTATTCAATACTTTGGTCATTTTTTAAAGCCCCTTCCATGTTCAATTCTTCCTGCGATTGCCTGGAAAAGTATGGAATTCTAAGGCCATGTTATAGCTTTCATTTCTTAAAGACTTTACTGTGGCTATTCCCTTTGTATCGATGTGTAATGTACCTAGTTCATTGATTATAATTAAGTAAACAGAAAAATAAGCTTTCATAGGAATAGCTTGTATAATAAAACAGAGTTTAGGGAAAGTCATGTGAATGTAACACATCATTTCTTTTTTATCCACTTGATGTTAATGAGATAAGTTGCATAAACGGCTACATTACACATTTATTTCTGGATACAAGGGAATAGTAATAATCGAATTTTAAGTAGTACTAGGTGCCATAATATACTGCCTTTAAAATTCCATGCAAGCCCAACAAACAAGTGAATGGCAAACGAAGTTTAAAAGACTAACAAACGTATTAAACGGTTCGAACAATGAATAAGGAATTTATTGAAACTGGATTGTGCCACAAATAAATTATTTGAAATAAAGTGTATGTTTTAAGGAGATCTACGTTTTTGTGTAGTACGTTTTCACCTGTCAATTAGCCTTTATCAATTATACAAAAGTATACATTTCTTCAGAAAGAAGAGGAATTCACAGGCTAGTGCCATAAAATTCATAATATAGTTTGGTGATGTAAATAGCTTAAATATAAGGTTTTTGGTCAAAATCGTTAGAGGCATTCTCGAGAGAAATTCTCATATCATACCATATCATATTATATTATATTTCATTACATTATATAATTATAATTATTGTGGCTAGAGAAAAATCCCCATTCCCCAACATGCATTCGAAACCGGGACCACTCATGTAGCAGGCCGATGTACCTACTATCAACTGAGTTACGAGGCCAGCCGCCAGAATATGCTGCCTTACACCGAAAAATTCGATATCGATATTTCGCAATACATGTTTTCAGGTCCCCTGTATAAAAATGAGGAAAAGCTCCGTGTATCTGCATGTGTGTGAACAACATTATTCAAAAACGAAATTTCGGATAAATATTAAGATTAATATCTTCTAAAATGGGACACAAACCTTGTCAATATCGTATTCCATCACAAACTACCCTTTACATGCAACACCTTTCGAATTTGTGTTTTTCTTTTCTTTTTTGTTTCATTATATCATTATATAATATATAAAATATATTTACACGTTAATAAAATGTACATCGTGAGTTTTGTAGGAACTGCTTGTGAAGTGTCTTCGTTCTTTGGAAACTTATATTACCTTATTCTATAACTAACAACGTTAAGCGATAGACGACAACATTATACACAACACATGTAGATCTCTTTAAAACACAATTTATTACAAAGAACCTTTCTGTGGCATCCGCCATTTCCGAGGTATCTGTTATTAATGGTCTAATTATTCATTACAGTCATACTTTTATATTCCTGATGATTTTCAATTGTTTCTCGAAAATAGAAAGAGTATAAACTTTTAAAGCCAGATATGACGGTCAGTACTTGAACATCTGACTATCGCTGTTCTCTTTTTATCTGCAGCGAGATGCGTAATGCAGCTATTTACGGAAAAGTTTACCTCGTTTAAAGTGAAGTAGATGAACTTTCCTAAGAGTAATTTGACCGAGCAAGATATCGCCGCGGCAACGTGTTACCATTAGAACATAATGGTACGAATCGTTAAACGGGATTACGATAAATAGCATATTGGTATAGAGGGACAAAGTACTCACACCAACTACTTTCACGTTGCGACTAAAACGTCCTAGTGATAGATCAAGAAAGAGGAGGCTTTAGAGCAATAACAAATCAATGAAGAAACATCTCTAAATAAGCGCACGGTTAAGTTAGGTTAGTCTTAGAAAGATTTTAAGCAACCTTCAAGGTGTTACCATTAGAACATACAGAAGAACTATGCAAAAGAATCCTTAAACGGGATTAACATATTAGTGTACAAAAACGTACACAATAGATACTTCAACATCAAGTTAAAACATCTTCTATAGTGTTAGGCAAGAGGCAGTAGAAAACAGGAAGTGTCAAACAGAAATGAAGAAACATCTCTAAAGAAGCACCTGGTTAGCTCAGGTTAAACTAGGTTAGTCTTAGAAAGACTGTAAGCAAATCTCTACAAACTATCATCATAAGTTTTCAACATTACAGGATGTAATGTAAAGGTGAAAGCATAACAATTCACTGAAATAAGTTCTGTATGTTCATTAAAAGTATCAAAACGTAACTAAAGATATTAAAACACTGACAAATCAAGAGGAACGTACAAAAAATCGTAATATATAATAATAATCATCCCTAAGACGTATCCTATATGCAGAGGTTACACTCATCGCCCGGCCGCTACTTCCTCCAGCCGCAGCTAAGACCACGGAGGAGTGCAGGTTGGGGATGGTGGAGGTCAGTACGCCGACTCCTCCGACGGCAAGGTGACTACTTGACCTTTCAGGGGCGCTAACTTTCTATCAGGATAGCTCCTCAATAGGCCCCTCAGGGACCTAACGAGGCTGAGTGCACCCCGTACCAGACCTCCCAGCGGGGGAAAGAATCCCATGCCGGTACCGGGGATCGAACCCGGATCCTCCGCACCGGAGGCAGACGTGCTACCAACTGCGCTACGAATACCTTCAATACAACCAAATGGTCGGAAAAAACATCTACAAATCAAAGCGGGATCCCTAAGCCTGAAACGGTATGGTGGGAAGGTTAGAGCAGGTTATGGTAGAACAGAATGCTCGAGTAGAAGAAAATTACATAGGTTAGGTTAGTATATATATATAGGTTACAATACCTTAATAAATAGATGTTCTGTGTTAGCTTAGGTTATGTAAGGTTAGGTTAGAGAGGCGAGGCGAGGTACGGCGTCATAAGTTAGGATAATATATTCCATCAAGATAGAAATCCCTTGCGTTAGACAACATACATCGATGCAGTGAACAGCTTACTTAGCTAACATGAGCGTGCATACACTGCTATGCGTCTTAAAACTTATCTCTAGGGACCGCTTCAAACACCTACAACGTCCTGGGGCCCTAATGACCTAGCTGTCGACGGGCCCTTAAAACCCATTCACTCACTCAGTCCCTCACCACTTACAACGTCCTACTTCCCCTACCACCTTACCTAGTAATCCTTAGATCACGCATGGCGGCCATCTGGTCCATAGAAACTTGCTCTAGCTTCGCCACCCCCCCCCCCAACAACCTACTTCCACTGTACCAAAAATGGTATTAGTTTATCGGTACTTTAATTGATATTAACGAATGCTTTTTGGCGAAAATCCCAAAATGATTATCTACTTAAGAACAAGGATGAATTTGAAACCTTAATTAAAATACCTAAGAAAAATTATAGAACGTTCGTGGTCGAATGGAAGCAGAAATTATAGGAATAAACATGACTATATGAGAAAAAGACTATAGGTTATTAGTCTTTTTTTTTTAAAAAAAAAAAGCTTCCAAACTATCCTTTAAGTTCGATTCAGATTTGCGGATATGAAGTAATGAGACAATACATTTCCTAGAAGGCACTCGCCGGTAATTAAATTTTGGCTTACAGCAATTTGGTGGTGACATTGATATGGCTTTGTCTACGCACGTTTCTTTGCCGTGAGTCATTCAAATTAACCAGTTTATTCCATTCAAATGTAGCCTATTGTTCCTTTCATGAAAAACAATTCATTCAGTACTGAAGCACCACAACATTGATGAGCTTGTCATTTACAGCTCAGCTTTTTCACCGCAAATTCTCATTGTAACAAAGCTCCGCAATGCGTAAGAATGCTACCAACAGATGACACCACCATGCCATACTTTATATGTACACGTATCTAGTGTATTTGATTCACTTATTTTATCCTTCTAGATGACCAGAAGTTAATGGAAGAGGAAGACACGAAATGTCTTTTTTGGTGGGGAGGGGGTGGGGAGGGGAAGGGGGTGGGGGAGGGAACTGAACGCATGACTAAAATGTCGTAAATCCTAGTCATCCATCCAACTCTGCTTTGTGATTACTACAGGATTACCGTGTTAAAATCGTTTCGAGTCAGCATGAGCTTAATATTTTAATAATTAATTCTATAAGTAACAAGCAGGGAAAGTGGTGTGAGCCCTTTATCAGAAGTTGCTTAACACATATTCAGTAACATAGTACTGTATTAGGGAAACTTATTTAAACCTAAAATGACGGTTTTGACTTTTGAAGCATTTGCATCTGTTTAACATTCGGTTTATGTTTAGGTTCTAAACTATGGCTTGAACTTTTTTAACTGTGGAAAAACAACAACACACATATTAATTTTCATGAGCATACATCCCAACGGGGAAACGGTCGCGCGACCTCTGGGCTTAATATATTCATTACATTATTATAATTAATTAATAATGTTAAAATCACGATGGAAACACGTTTCACACTACACAGGAAGAAAAACGACATTTTTTTTTTCATTTGCATAAACTGTTTGCAGTCCACAGTTGAGTGATATATTCTCAGCGGTTGGATGTGTAACATTCACGCCATTTTCCCCGCACGTTACAAACGTATTTATTACATATTTTAGTGTTTTCTAAACCATTGAATTACCTATCCACGTTATGGCATTTATTATACATGTTTAGTTTAAACAATCTTAAATTTAGCTGTTGGGAATTAGTTGCACAAAACGCGAGGAAAGGAAATTCAAAATTTATATTCTTAAACGCCGTAACGATTTCATACGAAGGGAAACCAGTTTCAAGCGTCTTCCATCAGATAACACAGCTACACTTGAAAAAGTAGATATCGGACATTACAGAAAGGATTAATGCTAAGAAAAATGACAATAATAGGTATTGTAAAGAGTGGTAAGTGTTTATATACCTCTTATGTTTTCCGCCATATAAAATTATACAATAAATGAAAATTGAGACAACAGTACAGGCGACTTATAGCAAAACTCAGATATCAATATTTATGTTGATCCCAATCTTTGAAACAAACATGCAATACCACAATCAACATCGTCAGAGTCGTTTTATCAGGAGATGACATTGTAAAAACAATTCCCCTTTTACTTTCTCTACTACATGTAGTAGGCAGAGGAAGTATTGTACTCCACCCAAAAATTCGACGTCGAGATGTCACCGAAAATATATGTTTTAAGGGCCCTGAAAAAGAAAAAAAAATGTTTAGAAAGAGATCCGCGCACGTGTGTGTGTGTGTGTCAGTCTGTGAGTCAGTCTGTGGGCAACATAACTCAAAAACGAAAAGTTGGTTAAAAGTCAAAGTTGGTATTTAAGTTTAATGTCTTTCAAGGATGCGATACGAAGATTTTGAAGAAAATTGCTCCACCTTAAACCATCCTTTAAACGGAAATTTTTTTCAAAAATTTTGATTTTCTTGAAAATGGCCCTAACGGTTTTGATTAAAATGATATATGTTTAAGATATTTTTATGACAAACGAAATTTATATTTGGAATTTTCTGACTATAGTCCATGTAGTCCTGCTTACTCTGGATGACT